>CM021104.1:670347541-670443484 GCA_007115665.2 Sequoiadendron giganteum
GTGAAAGGAAGAGAGAGGGGGAGAAAGAGAGGTGATATAAAGAGAATTAGAAAGGGAAGGAGAGAGAGAGGGAGATAGACAAAAGTAGAGAGGGAGGGAGGGAAGGAGAGAGAGAGTGACAAGATAGAGAGTAGAGAGGGGAGGAGAGAGCGAGGGAAGCAAAGAGAGAGAGAAAGAGAGGGGAGGGACGGATGGACGGATAGGTAGGTGTAGAGAGTAGAGAGAGATATATATAGATTAAAGGAGAGGGATGAGAGATAGAAAAATGTAGAGAGGGAAGGAAGGAGGGAGATATATATTGGAGAGGGAAGGAGAGAGAGATGGACATGTAGAGACATAGTTCTTGAGCTCAAGGAAGATATTGTTAGATAAAGGGATGGAGATAGTGAGAGAGAGATAGGTCTAGAGAATAAGAGATGAAAATGAGTGAGATAGATGAAATTCGACCTCCTGAGTACTAAAATTGACCTCCTGATTACTGAAATTTGACTAAGTCTAAAATTTTTAAGATCTTCCAAAAACTAGAATTTGCATTATAACTCTTAGAGATCTAAAACCACTCTCAAGCATCCTGCCTATGTATACATGAAATATAACTTAAAGTATAAGAAAGTAAATGTCCATATGTAAATGTCAACTTATACTTAAATGTTCATTTCATGTATATAATTTCCTTGACAAAGAAAGCGAAAATCTAGTTATGTGCAAAGCAGGCCATTTGGCGCTCACCAAATGATTCATCACATTTGGTGCACACCAAATGACTCATCACATTTGGCGCACGCTAAATGTGATGAGTCATTTGGCGCTTGCCAAAAGGCCTGCTTTAGACGTGTTAATTAATAAGATTTTCTAAATTTTCTCATATTTTTTATTGTACTCCCCATCTCATTTGCACGTATTTCAATGTAAATTTATAAAAAAAACTGTGATAGCGTTAACCTCTATCTCAGTTATCTAAATATATAATTCTTTTTTCATTTTGATTTAGTTAAGGTTTTGATCCATGGCTTCTATTGTAAATGCCTTCGTTTTTGGTCAAAAACCAACATGTGCTAGGTTTAGGATAGATTTGTACACATTCATCGGAATGTGAAAAACATTACGTTTTTTGAAACTAGACTCCATTCTACACATGATGAAAAAAAAATCAATTTTCGATTAGTTTGCAAAAAAAATGGGGGGGAGCACGCTCAAATTTTAGCTTTTCAGGATGTGTCCACTTTGAAAATTCATTAAATATTATATATTCATTAAAAAAATTATCTGAAAGAAGGAGGATAAACTACATGGTGTTAGCTAATTTCTCACTATTGGAATTTTTGAAATTCTAAAAAAAAGTTAACCAAAAAGGGGGGAGCCTTTAGGCACTATGCTATGTTTTTTGATAAAAATATTTCCCCCTCCCCCTTTTGAGACCCTTAATCTTCATTAATTTCAAAAAGACAATAGTAGCTTAGAAACTAGACTCGGAGCACTTCAAATTTTGTTCTTGCTGCATTGTGAAATTTTGAGCGTAACTATCTTCATTTTCTTGTGCAAATTAGATTTTCCTGATTTTAGAAAAAAAAAAAAAAAAAAGTGGCATCTTAAGAGCCAAAATTGTGTCACAGATTGGTGCACTTACCCATTGTATCAATATGTTTCATGATGTTCTTTTTTAATCAACTATTTGAAGTTTGTGATAACAAAGTATTCTTGAAAAGAAAGTGTTTATTTCCTTGGTTCAACTCTTGTAAATTGTGAAATTTTGTAGACTGCTAGAAACTACAACCATGGTAATGATCTGTACCTTTAAGTTGGTTGTAAATTTTACATAGATAGATATATATATGTATTGAATTCCCTGTTTTATATTTAAAATTGTACATATAGGAACATATATATATCCATGTATACAGACCAAGACCACTATGGCTTGTTTGAAAATCCAACAGTAATTTATATATTCACATGTATATCAAAATAGATGTGTATGATATCTTTATTTCTATTAATGTAGACTTCCATTTAGAAAGAGTAGAAAATACCAAAGGACCACAATGCCTTTTTCAAAAATATAACTTAATTGCTATATTTTCTAGCACATTTTGGAGTATACTTTCCCATACTCCAACATTGAATATTTTATTGACTTCCTCTAGTGCTATGGTGGAGCAACGCCAAGATGCATTAACCCTCATGTCAGAAAATAATAACCATTCTTCTTCCATGTATTGAGGCAACCAACTCCACCACCACCAAACCACATAATTAGCAAACTCCATGTTGTTATAAACAAACCCTAGAAACCCCCCCACCGGAAGTTCATATCTATATATATCTAGTTATATGTGTTTTTTAAATGTGTAGACAAAGGAAAAATTCAATGCATATATGTACTTAATCATTTTCATTCTTGCTATTGTATATTCTATTGTTTGCATTAGAAGAGATGAAGGTAGCAGAAACAAGTATTAGAAAATTACTTAAGAATGATACATAGATCATAGATGATCGAATATCCATACTAAAAATAGTCATACAAGACAAGAATTATGTGTAAGATTTGGATTGTCAATTCAAAATTATAGCTAGATTCTTTGCTACCAAACCCACATTAAATAGTACTTCTAAAGCAAATGAGTACCAATAACCTATACTTGGCTTCGCAATTGGTTTTATAGCAGATTGATGGGTTTTAAAACTATTGTTCTCCATAATCTGTGTGTTGTTTTACATGGGTGTTTTCTAAATGCTTTATTTATTGTTTATGTTAAAATTTCTATCATGTGGAATCTATAATTCATTTTACATGGGTGTTGTAGTTGAAAATAGTAAAATGGTTGGTAGATTATAAATACTTCTAACTTGTCTACTAGTTGCCATTGTATGTTGGAATACATTAATTTTTTTTTTAATTGTGAAATAGAGGTACGAATCAATCAACTATAACTACAACCTTTCCTCCCTCTAAAAGGTTCCAAAAATATGTCTACGGGATTGCGCTTTGTGGATGAGTCTACAAAGCCCCCCAAAATTGATTTGGTGATTGATTTGGTGACACCTCCCATAGGTCCTTCTATGGAGTGCGGCCTTGAAGGTGCCATCCACTAGCCTCCAAATCCTGATTCTATAAGCTTGTATTTCCTTTTCCTTATACCTGCTACAAATTTGTTGTTATTGTTTCCTTTCTCTCTTGTAATAAACTTGAACATTTCCTTTAAGTTTCTTTGCTTTTAGGATGCTCAAATGCAAAAAGATACGCTTCATACACTTATCTATTTATGTTTCCAGTTTGATTGGACTTTAGGCATATAGACAGATGGTTGGAAGTAGTAAAGCATATAGACGTGGAAGTACATATGCATTGATCTTTTAGAACACATCAAAATATCTCTTTGTAGCCTTTGTTTTCCTTACTCATTTTATCCATTTGGTGTGATGATGTGCATTTTCTGTGATTGAACTTGTCATTGTAGGCTACAAAGAAACAACCAAATTTGACTTAATTTGTAATACATTCAATCAATGTTGCATGTATCATTACCTCTCTGGTCCTTTAGCTTTTGTCCTTCAAAAAATTTAGTGGTGATGAAGGGCAGGTTGACTGATACAAGGTTTTCTTGTCTAATGGATGCCATATGCAAATAGGAACCCTACCTTCCAAATGTAATGATTTGTTTTTTTTCAGGTGCCTTGAAAATAGGGTCCCTTGTATGTTTAAAAGACTATGTTTGTAGGAATGTCCAAGATTCAAGGTGGTTTGTGTTGTTTGTTTCCTATTTTTAAAAATTGTCTTCCTGCTTTGTATGTGCCTAATATAATGTGTCCAATGTATTTTGTTTCTTCTCCAGGGCCTTAATCATATTTAGCTTAGTTGTGATTAAGTCTGATTGTGAAATCATTGGCACCCCTAAGTATCTGTTCAAGCAACAAGAAGAGAAAATGTTGGGGCTAGACTCACGTTCTCCTTCTAAATGGACCCCTAGATTTAGTTTGCAATTGTCCCCTAAAAAAAAAGAAACCCTCCAAATGTCAACCCTGTTAAAGCTTTGAAAATTTATCAAAATGTTTGGATAGTGAAAGGCCATATAACACATATTAGAGAGGTCTACCATTTCCAGAAACAAAGAGGTGAAGGGCAACTTTTTAGTTGTGACATTATAGACGTGGAGGTGACAAAAATATGTGTTACTTGTTTTGATGATATTGTTCAATTGCATTACGGTCGAGTTGGGGTGGGTGAAACTTATTTAATATCAAGAGGATTGGTCAAGGAAAAAAATAAAAAATTCAATAAGTTAAATAGTAACCTTGAAATTGTTTTGGAATAAAAATCAACAGTAAAATTGTGTGCAGATCAAATTTCTATGCCAAAAAAAACCTATGCATTTGTGCCAGTTAGTGACATAAGAAATTTTAGTGATAATAGTTTGGTTGATATTATTGGCATTGTAGTACATGCTGGGTACATATCGACTATTCGTAGGGAAAAAATGATCTGAATTAATCTAGTGAAGGGTGATCCCACACTAGTGGTTTATATTTTTTGGCCAAACTAGACACTGAAATTATTATTTTTAACTAAATCTTCACATTTGGGCACCTATAGCGGTTAAACCATGAGGAATTTGAAGATGATGGAAACTAGAGTCTAGCCACATTTTTTTCTGTAGATTCTTAAAATATTTTTTTCAAAATTTTTGGAATTAGATTGCACTTCTTTTTGCATCTCCCATGAAAACTGGTTTTTTTCAGAAAACAACATTTTTAAAAAGTGGCGCATACCGTATAACACATAAATTTTTTTCCATGAAGGATAAAATTCCAATTCTTTCGAATTTAGATTTGTAACTTCGATATCTAGTTCTTCCACTTGGTTAGATTGTTTTATATTGAATATTTTTTCTTTAATCAAGTTTCAAAGTCAAACCAATTACAATTCAGACATAGCGCGACCATATAACACGTAACCATTTTTGTATATATTGAAATTCATTTTTTTCTTTGGATCAAGGACTTCAATATCTTGTGCACTCATTTTTTTTTTTGATAATATGTTATTTTTCCACATGTGCAAAACATAGACCTTCATTTTCAATGAAAAACCGATGTTTAATAAAACTAAAAAAACAAATACATAATAAAACAAAAACATATTAAAATTGTATTCACTGGATAGCTCATTCTGAGGACTTCCATAATAATTTGAAATAAATTCATTTGATCCCCCAAAAGGTAAATCAAAAGTGTTTTTTTATCAGCCTTTTGATAGGTGTAAAGGAGACTCATTTATAGGTATGGTTTAAAACTAGGAAGGTTCTATCCAAGGGGGTTTGATCTAAGGTGGTTTGATCAAATCGTCTTCAATTGGAATCCTTAAAATTAAACTCTTTAAAGCTTAAATCATTGTATTTTCTTAAAATATGTGTTTTCAAAAAAAATCAGTTCCCCTCAGAAATTGTAAACCACTATTGTGGCAACACCTTGAACTATTAAATTATATGATATCTCTGTTTCTTTCATTGAAGTTAATTTGTGGGGCCCAAGTTGGAAAAAAAAGGTGATTCCTTAGAGTGGATGTACCTTTCTAGTGACATAGTCATAGTCATTGTGCAGTGTTGCCGTGTAGGCTACTTTAATGGTAAAGTTATCAACACATCAATAACAGCAGTCATGGACATTAACCCTTATATTCCTGAGGCAAACACTCTTAGATCCAAGGGCCCAATCAAAGTAGAAAAAAATGGTTTCATCTTCTTCTACAACTTGTAGGCTTCATCCTTCAAATGATAGAGTTAGTATTGCATTCATCTTGAACAATTGTCTGGGCTTGCCATAAACTATTGAAGCCATTTTTAAAGCAAGCATTCAAATTACAAAAATAGAGTCTTTTTGTTATCTTGCTTGCCCTTTGTTGGTTACTGAGAAATAATGAAAAATAAAATGCACATGGCCCCGTGCTGATGTTTGGTTTTGTGATCATCTCCATATGGAAATTGAGGAATGCAACTATCGGTATCTTCTGTAGTTAAAGTTGCAAGACCATTCAGCCAGCCTTTGGTGTATTACTTTTGATGAAGCTACCACTAGTTTACTACAAATTTCAGAAAAATGGGTATGTGCAGGATCATGATGGGCCAAAAAGTGGCGATATCTAAGTGATATGATGGTCCATGTGGCTGACGACTATTTTTTTTCCCAAAATTGATGAAATGAAAAGGGTTTTTAAAGTAGATTTTTAGCTTTCCACCAATATAAATTATGATTTACTTTGAATTTAATAAATAATTATTATTCATTTTCTATTTGAATTACGACTCAAGTCATGATTGGTAGGCTGATTGAAAAAAATCTATAGCTTTCAAATGGTATCACATTTTTTGAATCTAAAATATGCGTCACATACTATAGGATTAAAAAAATAAGAATTGAATTTCATGAAGTTTTGACCAAGTTAAGGTGGTCAGACATACAAGTTTTTATATTTTTTTAAAGTTGTAATAAAAAAATCATAATTAATTATTTACTTGGAAACAAATTACAAAAAAATATGCATCACATCAGGACATGAGTCCCCTACTTATATCTAAAATATTATAAAAAAATATTATCATTTTATTGTAGTTAGGGTGGTCAGACAGACACCTACTTCTTACTTTTTCCCTGAAATTTAAGTAATACTGCATTGAAATTTCAAATTTTCACCAAATAGATTTTAGGAAATAAAAAATAAACCTAGTACTTTAGAAACTACATTCAATTTGCTACAGATTTTATTCTTACATATTTTTGAAATAATATAGATAACTTATTCAAATTTTTACGTCAAGTTGCCTAACTCTAATTTTCTGAATTTTATTGCCACTTAAGGGCCTGCTTTTTCCATGATGATCCTGCACATACCCAAATACCTCTACATGTTGTAGAATAACTTTGAGTCTACAATAAATCCTATTGTTTTTATTAAAGGCCTTGTTTGTAAACCATACATCTTTACTATCTTCATCAGAATAAAGACTTACAATTATGAGGACCAGCTTAAGACAACGATAGTAAAAGCAACAAAACTTGATTTCGAAGCAGAGTGTAAACTATTTCTTTCAAACATAGTAGATATATCTATCCCTACTCCAGAAAAAGGCTCCACTAGTGAGCTTGCGCTTTTACTAATGTTTCACACTTTCTAGATTTGCTTGTACTCTTGTGTTTTTAATGCTCACTATGGGATGTTATGACTTCTATTTAGAAATATGAACATAATTTATTCCTATGTTTGCATATATATATATATATTTTTTCATATTCATTGACCTTCCATCCTTTTGATTTTAGCATGATGCCTAGATTGTTTTTACTCTGCATTGTCACTATGACTCTTGATTCCTGCTATATGGTGGAATTTTAAGTTCTTGTATGTGTACTCTAAATTCCTTTCTACCATTTATAACCATTGAATAACAGTGTTGTCTTCAATATAAAATATATAACAATAGTCAAATACTAAAAATGCTTAATAGAGAAATCTATACAGTACTTGTATATATATTATTTATATATTGGAATATTGAAACAAAGTTATTCCTCTTGTGATCATCCATACATATACATTTATATCCACATGGATACATATATATTTTGTTATATGTTTGTGTGTAATTACTTTCACCATCATAAATAATATTGAAATTAAAAAAAATGAAAATAAATAACATCAAAGTATCAAATAATCTAATGCCACATAAGCATTGGGAGGGTATGTGTAGGATCATCATGGAAAAAAATAGGCCCTTAAGTGGCAATAAAATTTAGAAAATCAAAGTTAGGCAACTTGACGTAAAAATTTGAATAAGTTGTCTATATTATTTCAAAAATATGTAACAATAGAATCTATAGAAAATTGAATGTAGTTTCTAAACTACTAGGTTTATTTAAAAAACAAAAAAATCTATATGGTGAAAATTTCAAATTTCCATGTTGTGGTACTTCAATTTTAGGGAAAAAATAAGAAGTAGTTGTTTGTCTGACCACCCTAACTAGAATAAAATGATAATATATTTTGATAAGATTTTATATATAAGTAGGGGACTCGTGTCCGAATGTGATGCATATTTTTTTGTAATTTTTTTCCAAGTAAATAATTAATTATGATTTTTTTATTACAAATTTGAAAAAAAAAAACTCGTATGTCTAACCACCTTAACTTGGTCAAAACTTCATGAAATTCATTTTTTTAAGCCTATAGTATGAAAATCATAGAATGTGACACATGTTTCTGATTAAAAAAATGTGATACCGTTCCAAAGCTATAGATGTTTTTCAATCAGCCTATCAATCAGGACTTTAGTCGTAATTCAAATAGAAAATGAATAATAATTATTTATTAAATTCAAAGTAAAGCATAATTTGTATTGGTGGAAATTTGAGAATCTCCTTTAAAAACTGTTTCCTTTTCATGAATTTTGGGTAAAAAAATGTCACCAGCCACATGGGCCATGATATCACTTAGATATCGCCACTTTTTGACCCATCATGATCCCGCACATACCCGAAAATAATATGCCATACCTAAAATTATGGACTAGTGTTTTATTACAAAATATTATTTAATCAAATATTAATAATTAAAGATATGGCTAATAAATCTTTAAGAGAGAACAATCCTTTAATCTTCCATATTTTTCATAAATATTTCTATGCATGTGTATCTTAAAATAGTTAAATAGTAATCTACCAATTAATTGATTACCTAAAATAAAAAGGTCAAATATAGATGTTGGCATATCAAGTACGTGTTGGAGCAAGTTTCGTTGTTGTTAGAAAAATTTAGTTCAGTTCAAATTAAGCATATATATAGAGAGGGAAATCTGGTAGTAGATAAATTGGCAAATATGGCATGTGATCAAGCAGAAAATAAAAGGCTTTATGATAGTAATGTAAAAAAATTTCCTCAGGAATTACACACCATAATAGAAAAAGAATATATTTGAAAAATATGTCATAGTTTTGATAATTACCAGTTTAAATGTGGAGAACTAGTAGCTGTTGAGATGCTAAGGTTCATAAGATGTTATAAAATTAGTGGAAAGCTAATTTTATCCTAATTGTATTACATATCAAAGAAGTACAATTGAAATCTCATGTATGTGCCACGTAGGGGTACACCATTTGCTTCGTCAGTGTTGAAATACCCAAAGCCAACATTAAATCATGTGTAATCTTTGATAGATCGTATCTACAACATGTAATCCTGTATAGCCAATAATCCTATACAACATAATTCTTTTTGGAGCATGGGATTTGATTTAAATGTTATAAGTAAGAGCCAACGGAGTTAAATTTAACATGTGCAAAAGCTGTAAGATGCATTTCACATGAATATTGATGTTGGGAAGTGAGATTTATCATCAAAGCTAATCCTTACCTAGCATGGCCATAGCTAAGGTATGTTTTATATTTAACAAGTGTCGTCTATCTGCAGGTCTTGAGATGAACAATGTACAACATATAGATATTTTGTATTATCAAATGGAAAAGGGACGATCTCCAACAAAGAAAATCCTTCTTTGCATGTGGCAGACGTTATGAGTTTTATTCCTATTCATAAAACTTGTTAAAATCTAGGGCTATTAAAAAGCAAACAAAGAATAAAATGAAATGCAAAAGACTGTCTCCAAAACAGTGTAGTGCAAATGGCAGAGTTCCTATAAAGCATCCAGCACGTGGAGGAGAAACATGGTGAGAGATCTTAAGACACGAGGAAGTGGAAATTTTTGTACAATTAGCTACATGTTACCTAATATGTTGCTAACTAGTCAGCCAATGGTATGTGCTGGTATCTCTTCAAAAGGAATGCATTTCACAGTATAGATTTTAAATTGTGTTAGAGAAGCCATAAAATTTAGCATAAGATCTGCTAAAGGTCACTTTCTATCTGTCATTCTACTTTCAGTCATATTGCTTCTCTATCATATTCTGAAATGGAGTTCATGCCCATCAATAAAAGAGCACCATTCCCAATTCTTGAATGGGAATTACCATTTCCTAAAGGCCTTGAAAGAGAAACACTGGAAAATATATTCCATACTGACTATTTTCTAGTGTTTCAGTCCCTAAAAATACCCTGATTGGGGATGAAATATTACACCCATCAGCTAAAAGACTTTTATTTCCTTCAGATATAGTGTCCATTTTTTTCTCAAATGTGCTAGACTTGAATCCAAATTATAAGGACATGATAAAAAATTACAAAGGTTGTCATACAGGAAGTTTTTTTGCAAGATAATGCTATTCTCAAAAGCATTCATAAATAAAGTTTTTGGAAAGGTGAAGCATATGTGGGTGGAATTATGTATATGTATGTATATGTATATGTATATGTATGTGTATGTGTATGTATATGTATACGTATATGTATATGTATGTGTATGTATATGTATATATGTGTATATGTATAATATTGATCTATAGAATTCTTTTTTGAGAATTTTATTGTTTCTCTCTTCCTCTATATTGTGTTCACCAATATATAGTCTTTTTTACATTGTATTTTTTGCTTAGTATATTATAAGACTCCATGCAATTTGTGAGGCCTTGCTCGGGCCTCTTTGAAACAATGGTGGAGTTTCTTGAGCACAAGGGTTGGCGGTAGTGGACTTTGTTTCCTCGCTCAATAGGTATAGAATGGTGAAAAATTTCCACGCACCTCTACTGGCTGGCATATTGGATGGTTTAACAAGTGTTGTGTTCTGCAATCTACACTGTGTTGTCCCCCCTACTATTGTTGTAATTTGTCTTACCATTGTCTTTCTAACCGTTCCATAGACATCTAACCACTTATATATATTTTGATAGATTGAAATAAAATGTTTCTTTGCATTTATACGATGTTCACCTCGAAGCAAGCATAGAAGGGAAAGGAGATACAAAGCCCATCTGTGGAACAATCCATGCCTAAAAGATGCCCACAATTGTAACCATAACCAAGGTTTGTTTTATAAATTTATATTTTGCTAACTTATACATTCACCCCTTTTCTTCCTACAGGGCTACATATGCTCCAGTACATACCAAAGTTATACATTCACCCTTTTTTGTTTCTACAAGGATAGATACATTCCATTACATACCGACATCAAGTATGTTTATAAAGTTATTTGTATACATTGTATGCTTTGAAGAAAAAACTTTGTTATTTCTTTGATGACTTCCTTTTAATGATATTTGTGTATTTCCTCTATGGAATTTGTTCTACTTTGAAACAAGACCTCCTGTATATTATTCTTTTCCTATATTTATCATCATTATAGAAAAATTCAATCTTTCGTAGTTCTTTATTAGCATCCTATCTTTTAAAAAATTATTGCAGCAAAAAAAACACTAGGAAAAACAATCCATATATTGAAACACATAATCTTTTTAGCAACTTTGTCATTGTGTGATATATGATGGAATTGCATCAAATTTTTCATCAGTGTTTCATGCTTTTCCTAGTTCACAATTTTCCATGAGTCGATGAGGCTTCCTGATGCCAATATAGTGGCGAGGACAACAACTGTGTGATTTATGCTTTTTCCTTTCATTGTCATATTATATATATACACACTATGAACTGTTTGTGAAAATCAATCCTTTGAAACATAGACAAATACATATACGCATATGTATATTGAAGACAAATAGATTATTTGTGTGAGAGGTATTAGAATAACAGTTATTCATTACTAAATACTATACATAACCATTTATCTTTCATGTGGTGAGGGCACCAACTCCACCACTACCAACTCATGTAATTACCAAGCTCGATGTTGCCAAAAAAAAAAACCATCCACGTCCCCAAAAATTGGGGCATCTACGGTGCCAGAAAATGCAATTCACGTCTGGGTTGACAAAAAATGTGGAGGAAACTTCAAGCAAATTCTTAAGCAATGTTTGTTTCTACAATACAACTTAATCAAAGTATACTTTCCCACACTGTAATAATGAAAATTATATTTACTGTGTCCACCTGCATTTAGTTTGTTTGTCATCATCATAAAACAACAACATAATGCAATAACACTCCCACAAGTAGGAACTTACCATTCAAATTTAGTGTATAGTGACATCTCTGGTGCCAGTGAGTATAAATAGTAGTTGGGCTGAAAAAAAACTTAGTGGAAACTTGAAAAAAATTGTTGGGTAGTGGTTGTTCTAACAATACAACTTAATCAAAGTATAGTTTCTCACACTGCAACACTCAATATTCCATTTACTTTGTCTGCCCACATTTACTTTTCCTACCCCATCGTACAACAACATAATGCATTAACAATCCTATGAGCACATAGTTAGCCTCTAGCTTCTATGTATCAAGGACACCAGCTCCACCACCGCCAGTCCACATAATTAAAAAATATCCCTAGATAGTTTTCTATCACCATTCCACCTTTTAAAGTTGTTGCACCAACAAAAAAACCATAATTGGAGAAATCATATATGAAAACACTAAAATTTCCCCTACTTCTACGTTGCCTGATATATGAAAACCCACACTAAACATATTCATACAAGACAAGTAGTTTGTGTAAGTCTTGGATTGTCGATTCAAAATTCGACATACATTCTTTGGCACCAAACCCACATTAAATAGAACTCGTAAAGAGAATAAGTAGGAATAATGTGTACAAAATACCTATAACGCCATGAAGTTAATTGATACAATTCAAGCTACATTGCATGGAACTAAATATTCTATACAAATAGAGAAATTGTAAAAGAGCTATTACACAACAAATGCTATTCACAACAAGCCTGACGAAAATCTCGTCGGAAGCTTCAAACAAATAAATTGAACAGATAAAAAAGATATTAGAAACAATAAAACCTAACACCCACCAAACTAATTTTACCTCCAACATGTTTCTTCTTTCATACTAACCCTCTACATATGTGTGTGTGTGTGTGTGTGTGTGTGTAATTACTCCTAAGTTAATCTGTAATTGGTCCTATATTAAAGGGTGTAACGACAAAGATGCAGAGAGATAACTAAAACAATAAACGAAGGCCAATAAAATTACTTACCCAAACAATATTTTTGGACAAAAGAAACAACATTTAGCTACAATTGTTCCTATGGTAACGGGTATAAGGCCACACATGCACAAAGATAACTACAAACAATAAACGAGGGACAAAAAAATTACTAAACCTAACCATATTTTTTGATGAATGAACAAAGATTTGACTCTGATTTTCCCATCCATACAATACCATAATGCGAAGCACCTATGCAAGACAACTTCCAGATTCCGAACAATAATAGTTTTAACATAAACAATAAATCAACCATTTATTCAAAACACCCATGTAGAACAACTTATGGATTGCGAAGAAGAACAATTTTAAAACCCTCCAATCTGCTATAAAATGGAGCTTGCTTGAGAGTTTGGCTAGCACCCATCTCGCTTTATCATGCAATTATGGCAGGGAGTAGAATGAGCATGGGTCTCTTTTTTTTTCCTTGCATCATCATATATTGACTACTACAAATATAGAACATAGTCTGTTCTGCCGGCTATATTTCTCCATGCTTATAGTTTGTTGTCGCAATAATTATATGATGCAATAATCTATCCAAAATGCACATAAGACCACAAACTTAATTGGAAATTTGAGCTACATTTCTTGGTATTCAATATTATGGACAAATCATTTATGCACAATACCCATGTAAAATGACTTACATATTCTAGAGGACAATATTTTGAAAAACCTCAAATCTCCTATAGAACAGACCTAGGGCCAACGATTCTTAGAATAGTCTAATACCAAACAAACACCACAATGGCTCTTTCAACAATGCAACTTAATGAATGTATTTTCCTACCATACAAACAAAAAACTACGACAATTAATAGTTTGTTATAAGGTGCTTGAAACAAATGAGGGAAAAATAATATTATGCAACATATTTATAGAAGACAAGCAGTCTATGTAATAGTTGTAAGAGGTATTAGGATAATACTTAAGAATCAGATGTGTGTGATTCTTTAATCTTCTAGTAATAGCTCTTTTATAATTTTCCTATTTATCTATGATATTTAGTGCCAAATAACAGAGCTCAAATTTATAATATATGCATATATATATATATATATATATATATATATATAATGTATAAATATTCTGGAGAATAATAGTCTTAAAACAATGCAATCTGCCATACCATATATATATATATATATATATTATTTATGTAAAACACCCATGTAAAATGACTTACACTTTCCAAAGAATAATTGTTTTAAAACCTTGCAATTTTTTGCACCAGCAAGTAAATGCAATATATTCAATGTTGCAGTGTGGGAAAGTATAGTGCAAAATATGGAAGACAAAATAAATAGATTTAGTTGTACTATCGGGAGTTCCATTGTGGCATTATCAATATTATACACACATTAAACAATTAAATGTTGTGTTCTTAACATCTCAATGCTATATCATTTAATATCATGGTTGTATTGTACTGTATTTTCTAACAACGTAGAAAATACATATACATGCTATTTTAAACCCTTTTCAAAATCACACTCTACATAAATACGAATAAACATAATATATAGATCTGTTTAGATATACATATGTATATATACATTACTGTTGCATTGTCAAAATGACCCATAGTGTTGTTTGTCTGCATCTATCGATTTGTATATCTTCCTATATATATATATTTATACAACAATCAGGGAATTGGGTACATATATATATGTGCATATGTATCTATGTATGTTTTAGGGAACTCAATACAATTTTCCTTACAATGTATAATATTTAGTAGAAAACAAGTGTTATTGTAATACTTGTTATATAATTCCTCTATTTTTCTTCAATGTCTACTACCAAAAAATGTAGCTCAAATCTTATATCAATATGTTCCATGATGTTCTTTTTCCCTCATATGTTTCAAGCCTCCTGGAATGAATTACTCAGAGTTGCTTATGACAGCTGTAGAGCTTCCTACGTGCATACAATGGGGGTGGTACATTTGATTGCCTCGATATACGGAAACACAAAGAAATCGATTGGTTGTACCAAAAATTTCCATTAGACAAGACAACACTTACACAAAGTGCTTGTCTTGTATCAATATGTTTCATATGGGTTTTGATTATCTACCATTTATCTCTAGTTCTTAAAGAATTTCCCTAATAGTTGTTTTACAATTTCTCTATTTTATCTGGTAGCTTGAATTTGCAATTGAGAAGGTAACTATTACATATATATTTTGTTTTGTATCAATATCTCTTATGATTTTATTTTTTCCCATTCCCCCAAGGCAAAATGTGCATTATGTTTCCCGTATGCAGTCTATATAACAATTGGCCTGTCAATTCGATGACGGTTTTTACTATATTTTTCCTAAGATTGCAGTTGTCTTTTTAATATAGGTAGATTCAAACTCACAATGTGAAGCTAGATGGATCTTTCTACTTATTGCACACTATTCTATACATTTCATCTATCCATCTTCCTCTACTCGTCTTCCATCCCAAGTATGCTAATTCTTTACTAGGGTGTCTTTTTCCTGCGGACTTGCCAGACCAAAAAAAACCACTTCAATATTACAAAACTTGTTTCAGAACACCCACACTTCCTGAGGTTTGTTATTGTGTTTTGTACGGTAAGAGTCCATGAGGCTTCATGATGCCAATATCATTGGGAGGACAACAAGCATGGGTTTATGCGATTATGGACAATAACTGGACACTGTTTTCATGTGCTTCTGAGATGACAAACAAGTTTTTCCCCCGAAGCACATGGCAATGGTGTTTGTTGCTCCATTCAACTAACCCATTTACAATGTCATGGGTGGCCTAGTTTTCTTTTTCTACATGACTACATTTTCTTCTTTTCTCATTATTGGTTCTTATATTTTCCCATGTTCCACAAAAAACTTTTCTATTTACAACAAATAGTGCTCACCTCTTTTATTGTATATGTATATTATTTATTTTATATTTTTGTATAGATATAATAGGCATTCAATAAATTAGCATATTGTACACTGTTCATTTCAATTTCTTTCAAGCTCCTAGTACTCGATCCAATGCAGCTTGTCCTTGTTAAACACAATCACCAGTGTATGTATGTACAAAAATTTTGCACTGTCAATAGACACATTTTATTAACTAATTATACAAATTATTCATTACTTCTAGCTTCAAATTCTATATATTAATATTGCACATATACTTACTTTTTATCATTCCTTTTTTATTTTGCTTGCTTGTGCATTAACATACCCTTGTATTTCATTTGCAGGAACTATGTATAAGGATGCAAAGGATTCACAAAACAAGATACCTTTTTCCCTTCAAGTTGCCACATCAAAGATAAGACAACAACATCAAATCATGGTCATTTCATCCTTTCATTGCGTGGGGGTTTGGCTAGAGTCCATGGGGTTTCATGATGCCAATATGGTAGGGAGGAAAACGAGCGTGGGTTTTGTGGTTTTACTTTTAACACCACATTTTTATTGTTATATAGATTTATGTGTACACAAATCCTCATATAGATTTAGCTTTGACAAACATACTCTATAGTAACATCCTTTGCATGTCATAGCAAGTTGTATCGAAGCAAAAGAATGTTTCCCATTGTCATACCCTATAATAAAATGCAGCTCGTCTTTGTTAAACATGATTTAACAGTGTATGTATGTAAAAAACTTTCCCATTATCAATACACACATTTCATTGACTAATTGTTAAAATTATTCATTTTTTTTCAGCTTCACATTGTATATATTAGTTTTACCCATATATTTACTCACTCTTTATCGTTTCATTTTTATTTTTCTTGCTTTTGTATTAACATACCCCTGTGTTTCATTTGCAGGAACTAGGTATAACCATGCAAAAGGATTTGCAAACCACGATACATTTTTCCCTTCAAGTTTCCACATCAAAGAAAAGACAACAATATCAAATATTATATATGGAAACACAAGATTTTCCCCAAGTTCTTTATTGTGTAATGTATGATGAAACTCCACAAAATCTCTCATGTCCATGTCATCCTTTCATTGCTCAAGGGTTTGGCTAGAGTCCATGGGGCTTCATGATGCCAATATGGCAAGGAGGAAAATGAGCGTGGGTTTTGTGGTTTTAATTTTAATGTTGCATATTTGTTGTTGTATAGATTTATGTGTACACAAATACTCATATAAGTTTACTTTAGAGAAACATACTCTATAATAACATATTTTCCATGTCATGGCAAGTTGTACATAAGCAAAAATATGTTTCCCATTTTCATAGTCTATAATAACATTTCTCTCATGTTCCCTCAAAACAAAGCACTCCTTTTAATTCAATTACTCTAACAATGCAAAATATGTCTTTCGTTTCATTGCATTCCTCTTCTAACCCATTAATCAAAAGCACAAAAATGATTTTATTTCCAAAATTATGGAGTAGATACTACTTATAACATCTTTCTTTTTTGAAAAGGTTGTTTTTTATGACCACTATAATTAATATTCAAATAAAAACTGACTTTTTAAATAATACTTTTTCACGCAATATTAGTAATAAAAGAGATGACTATACTAATAGAATAACTTTTTTTAAAGAAATTTTATATTCTAAGTTAGTAATAAAAGACATGGCTAATAAGTGTTTAAAAAAGGAGAATGCTTTAATGTTCCATACTTTTCTTGGATATGTATCTTAAGATAATTAAATAATAATTAATCAATTCATTGATTAACCTGCGTAAAAAGGCCAAATATAGATGTGCATCTAGGTCTACTACATGTAAAACTAAAACAAAGCTAAAAGTATATTGTCTCTAGAAATTTGAACAAATTATTATTATTTAACAAATTAATTATTAAAAATTTAAATTTCACTTAATTTTTCAATTCTCTTTTTATAAGGAAATTTTATTTTTCATACCTAAAATTATTCATTAAAGTAAATTTTAAAGAAATATTCTACCTACAGTTATTAAATATTATATTTTAATAAAAAAAAGTTATTGATGAATAATTACTTCAAATTAAAATTAGTGGATAAATTTCAAATAATAACATTCGTTCAAGATGGCATATAGTTTTATTCTAAAATTTCATTACTAATTTTCCATTGATAGGTGTCCGTTGTGAAACACAAAGACCATTTTACCATTTCTTATCCAAATGGTTATGAATCTGACATTATAGGAATGAATAAGTGGACTATAACATCTGGCTTATAATTCTTTACAATGTTCATATTAAATGAATATATATAAAATAATCTTTATGTCCAAAATATTTGACTTATAATATGCTTAGGTTAGGCTATTCAAATTTAACTTTCAATTCTACCTAAATTCCAAACTTATAAGATCCGCCTCCTATACACTAATGTCACATTATTTCATATTTTCTTTATTAGCATGCTGTCCCTTCCTTCCACAAATCATACAATTACAAATATTCCAAGATTTTTTTCATTTACCATTACACTCGGGGAAAAAACTCTACTTCACACAGCCCATTTCCCCAAAAAATAGCGGTACACCCTATTGGCTGATCGTTGCATGCGACTGCTAGTTAAATTAATAGTTAATTCCTTACATTTACATAACTAGCACTTGCACCCCAATAAGGTTCAATACTTACGCCGATAGGCTGAGCCCACATTATTTACAGCCGTGAAAAGTAGTGGGTGACACGAAGAAAACAATGATCTATCTCACCTATCCCTCCCTCCCTCCCTCCTCCTCTCTCCCTCCCTCCCTCCCTCCTCCTCTCTCCCTCTTGCTCTCTCCTTCCCTCTATATTTCTCTCCATATAAAATATCCCTCTCTACCTATCCCTCCCTCCATCCCACCTATTTATCTCTCTCTCCTTTCCTCTATACTTCTCTCCCTCTCACTTATTCCTCTATACCTCTCTCTCCTCCCCCCTCTAATTCTCTATAACTCTACATCCCTCTCTACCTCTCCCTCCCTTCCTCTCTCTCTCTCTCTAGCTCTTTCTTTCCTTCTCTACTTCTTTATATCCCACCTCTCTCTCCCTCCCTATCTTTATCTCACTTATCCCTCTCTACCTCCATTTGTCCCTTTACCCTCCTCTCTCTCTCTCTCTCTCTTTCTATATCCTTCCCTCTCTACCTCCATCCGTCCCTTTACCCTCCTCTCTCTCTCTCTTTCTCTATCCTTCCCTCTCTATCTCCATCTGTCCCTTTAACCTCCTCTCTCTTTCTCTCACACCTATCCCTCTCTACCTCTCCCTGCCTCCCCCCTTCTCTCTCCCTCTTGCTCTCTCCTTCCCTCTCTATTTCTCTCTATATCACATATCCCTCTCTACCTATCCCTCTCTCTCTCACTTATTCCTCTCAACCTCTCTCTCCTTCCCCCTCTAATTATCTATATCTCCCCTATCCCTCTCTACCTCTCCCTCCCTTCATCCCTCCCTCTCTCTCTCACTCTCTTTGTCTCTCTCTTTCCTTCTCTACTTCTTTCTATCCCAACTCTCTCTCCCTCCCTATCTATATCTCACTTATCCCTCTCTACCTCCCTTTGTCCATTTACCCTCCTCTATCTATCTTTCTCTATCCTCCCCTCTCTACTTCTTTTCCTTCCTCCTCTCTCTCTCTCTCTCTCTCTTTCTCTATCCTTCCCTCTCTACTTCTTTACCCTCCTCTCCAATTCATTCCAAAAACAACACTTCCTATCAAACTTTAGTTTTTCATTTTTCTTTTTATTTATTGTTTCGATTTTATAACACATAACAAATTTTATTTTACTTAAAGAATCTTTTTTATTTTATTTATTATATAAATTATTTTTTTATATTTTTTTTATTATATATTTTTATTTTTTTGATTTGGATTTTATAATATAGAACAAATTTTTTTTTTATTACAAATTTATTATATTATTTTATGTATTTTATTTAAGGAATCTTTTTTATTTTATTTATTATATAAATAAATTATTATATAAATTATTATATAAATTATTTATTTTATTTTATTTATTATATAAATTACTATTTTTTTATTTATTACATAAATGATTATTTATTTTATTTATTATATAAATTATTTATATTTTTTTTGGCACATCCACCAACCATATGCATCGAGTTTGGAGTCCATCCTAATTTGCGGTTCCCCTATTTTCAACAAAACTAATCTTGGAAACCTTGTAAAGCGTTGAATGTGACCTGTGGATAATCCGTGGTAGGTAGACATTGACTTCTGCTCACTCCAAAATTTTAAAATATCCAGCCATTGTTGTTTACCATATTAAATTTCCTTTTACTGTACCGTCTGTGCATTAACTACTTCCGTGTAAATTTCAAACTGTAGTTTATAGTATCATCTTTGCGTAAAGCACTTCCCTATGCAATTTTATATCCCCTGCTGTAAAGTTCGTGGGGTTCTCATCGGCGTCAGACTACTGGAAATGTCGGTGGGGTTCCCCCACGTATAATAGCCTATCGGCTAATTAGAAATTAACAAGGATAACGAAAGTATATTTTCCTTTGACATATATAAATTAAATAAGGAATTATTTTCTTATAATAACTTAAGATGATCATCTTAACCATCAATCTCAATCGTGAAAGCATGTGTACACCACATAGAAATACAACTTGAATGGTGAAGAGATATGTGGATTGCAGAAACCTTTAAATATCTTTTGATATTATAACTAGAGAATCAACTGATTTGGTATGAAAGGACATGGGTCAGATGACAATCGAGAGAACAAGAAGGACCACACTTCCTAATGGAGAAGCATCAAAAGTTTTTTGATCTTTTCGACATAAACTTTGAATTGTGTCAGGCAAGGATAACTCTGAGACACATTTCAAAGGCAATCAACTTGTAGACAAGCTATTAAATGCAATAAAATAGGAAATATATGACCTGTCGATGAGTATAAGCTACATGAATTAAACTTCTTCCTCTCAGGCCAGCCACCACTATTGACCTGGCATTTATTTTATACACAACATATTAGTTTAGTTTAATCTTGCTACACTAGTTGTTATATGCTTAGTTGTTGGATGTGTATTGAATGCTAATACTAATTAAACCTTTTTATCTATGATGTGTATTTAGTGCTAACAGTAATAGGCTTTGTATGTAGACATTCATGGCCTGTTATTACATTCGATTAAAACATCATCCATTAAGTTTAAACTTTCACTTGTATAAGTTCAATTTTTTTTTTAAAGTGAGGTTTTTCCTAGTGAGCATTGAAACGAAAATGAAACATCTCAAATAGTAGTTAAGAAGCTAGAAGTTGTGGTACTGGAAATTGATTCCCCAATTCTTAATGAGGATGCAATGAAACTAAAAGGATACACCTTAATAGTATAGTAGATAAGAGAAACAAATATTGTCAATATGTTGGGAGATATGCTAAATATCCAAGAACCTTCTTACATACATGAAGGAGAGTGGTATATTTTAGAAGAGGAAGAGATTGGTGGATCCAATAATTCTTAAAAGTTGGATGTTTATGGGATAATAAATATTTGATGATTCAAGACTCTAGAGTGTGAGCAAATGTGGTTATGAAGGTTTGATGGATCAAAGTACCAAGAATGTTGTGGTGATATGGTAGAGTTGGCTAGGCCTCAAGGTAAGACATTCCTTGCAACATATAGGCTATAGCTCACCTACACCAAAAAAATAGTTGAATATGAAGCATTGGTTCGAGGCTTGCTCCTAGCCCATGAAAAGAAGGTAAAATACATGTTCATGAAAGGAGATTCTCAATTACAATTCAAATAGATAAAAATCCAATACACTTTCCATGATAAGAGGTTGGTAGCCTACCAAAATAGAGTCTAGCATGTAATTGAAGTCTTTCATTCCTTCAACATTCACTCCATAGAAGAAAAAATATATTGTAGACTCATTCGTTTTCTGTTTTAGTACTCTAGAGTCTATGATAGGTTCTAGGCTAAATAAATTTTCTTTGGATCAACTTGTGCCTATGCCTATCATCCTAGATAATATCAGAAATCTATAGGTATTTAATGGTGATAAACATATTTTGGAATTTAGTACTAACACAAGGACTTTTACGCACATATTATTGATGAGAATAATAGAGATGCTTTTGGAATTGGTGATGAAGGGGCCAAAATGAATGTGGCCTTAGAAATAATCCTTGACATGGATGGTGTAGCCATATAATAGAGAGTATCTCCTAGTTTGGAAGGTGTAAATTTTGTAATGAAATAGCTTGAACAAGAGAAGAATATAATATGAAAAATAATATAATTACTTGATAATAATAGAGAATTCACTTCATCGGGGAAACCATAAAATATCCCTAGTGAGAACAAAATTCACAACCTATGATAATAATAAACCTACCAGTATATCCTTTATATACCTAATTATGTCATGGTTTCTACCAAGGTTGACTTAGATACTTAATTATAACCCTAGGATGACATAAATACCTATATAATACTATATCAATGATTATATTGTTAGAGTAATTGGTTATTTACTTGATTAATTAAATAATAACTGTTTAATTAATTAAAGTCTCCTTTTATCTCTTTTACACTTAAGCTAACATTAGGTGCATAATAATTAATTATTTTATTAATTATTAATGTGCAGGCCTAGGGTTTTCCTTTTTAGGGTTTTCTTGACCTATATGTGGTTGAAATCTTTTCTTTTGTATAATGATTCTTTTTACACATTGGTGAATACAAAGCTCCACATCTTTGAGCATTTTACTGTTTTCTATGTTGCTTCTCTTTGCTTCTCCTTGTAATAGGTATTCTTAGCTTGTAGAGATCACTGGGCTCCTATGAAGTTGTATTTTCTCAACTTCTACATGGTATCAAAGCAACAAATCTGCAGCTACCTGTTCTTGTTTTGAGAATTTTTGCATTGGAAGCAAATGTAGGGTTTCAGAAGTTTTTTGTTGTGGATCTGGGGGGGAGTTTATTTTTGGTGCATGTTGGGAAAAAACAAACATCACGATTGAGTCCAGAAGGCCCAAAAACCCCTATTTTCATATAAAGTTCATCGATTTTGGACACAGTTGATCCAGGAAGCAAAAAAAAAAAAAATTGTCTATACGACCATTGTCTGCACGCCATTTGAGGTAAAAATTAAAAAATCATCAAAAAAAATTCCTTTTGGAAAAAGAGTGAAAAAGCCCATTTTTTGGGCATCGCAGGTTTTTTTAATTGAAGGGACAGTACCCAAGGGTACCGCCGCCTACCATTATGGCAAGTGGTGGCCCCTTGGGCCCCGCCCCCTATAGCAATCGGTACCGTATGGGTACCACCCTGCCACCTTGGCTGGCGGCGGCCCCCATACGGACCCCTACCTTTTTTTTATTAATTTAAAAAAAAAAATTAACATTGTAATTCTTTTTTTAATTGTTTTAAAAAAAAAAACAATTTCTGTAATAAGCCCAAATTTGCATGTACGACGACGGCCATTTAGCCGTCAAATTTAGGCCAGGTTTTTTTTGCGACAGTCGTATTCAACCGTCAAATTTAATCCAGCACTGTGTCTTGCCCCCTTTGGAGCTGTTTTCTTCCAGAGGCCATAACTTGGGCATACGATATCATTTTTTTGGAAAATGAGATATCGTCGGAAAGCTGGTTCTATCGAATTTACATTGGTGTGGGTCTCATTGCTTCATTTATCTTTGGGTGCATTCTACAGCCAGTTGAATTCAAATGAGTTGGTTCCAGTCCCGAGCTCGTAACTTTTGACCAGTTTCTCCATTTTTTGTTGTGTCAGCAGCATTGGAACCATATTTCAGAGATCTCTAGTTCCATCCATGCAATATTTCTAGATTTACCTCCAGGTATATTTTATTCATTTTTTTGTGTTTTCACACTCTGGTGAATTACCTGGACATATTAGCTCTTGGGAACTTCTTGTTTGCGTGGGTTGCTTTTTTTTTGGCTTTTCTTCATGTATTTCATATTTTTTGTCCATTGAGGGCATTTTGAGCATCATTTGTAAGCAAACTTCTATGTAAATGAACTGAGATAAAGTGCCACACTATTGTACATGTATTCTGGGGATTTTGCACATAAGGTTGTGCCATATTTTGTACTTGCACTGTATTATAAAATGCCATGGGAGGGTTGTGTAATGCATTTGTTTTTTCCATCACACCACTTTTTCAGTTGCAAGTTCTTTCTTGCGCACTTTCAGATGTTGTTTCTTCTCCTTCATGCACTACAGGGTTTGACAAACCATTTGAGTGGATCTGTCTAGGTCTCCCAGTTCAGCATTATGGGGGGGTATTATATTGTTCGTGTTAATGCTTCCTTGGTTTCGCCTTGGAAGGAATCTTCCATTCATAGTTGATCACTATTTTTTAGACTATTGGTACTTGTGCCATCTATATCTTTGTTCCAGGTGTTTGCCTTTGTTTGCCATCCGATTCGAGTAGTGTCGTTTGGGGCAGTCATGCAAATTGTTGTCTTCTTGATCCTAATCATCCTATCTTCAAAGGAGGTTCTTCAACACCATAGCAGTCATCTTTTGACAGTTGTTTGCATCTTCTTCTACTTCAATGATGTTCTTCATGGCTTTCAACATCTTTTTTTGGAGAAGAGTTTTTCCCATGAGGTTTTCTCTATTTCTCCACTTTATAGAGATTTGGTTGTATTTGGGTAACTAATCTAGCCTTGTTTTCGGGACCCATTGTTTTTCACTTTCAGTAGCTTCTTCTAGGTTTTAGCTTCTCCCTAAGTCTAGCTTAAGGGGAGGTGTTAGAGTAATTGGTTATTTACTTGATTAATTAAACAATATTTGTTTAATTAATTAAAGTTTCCTTTTATCTCTTTTACACTTAAGCTAACATTAGGTGCATAATAATTAATTATTCTATTAATTATTAATGTGCAAGCCTATGGTTTTCCTTTTTAGGGTTTTTTTGACCTATATGTGGTTGAAATCGTTTCTTTTGTATAATGATTTTCTTACACATTAGTGAATACAGAGCTCCACATGTTTGAGCATTTTACTAACTAAATTAGGAGTTAAGGTAAGCACAATTTGGCTACTCATAAGCCTAAGAACATATAATATTAAGGGGATATCATTCCCCGTTCTTTAGAGAATCATTATCCTCAGTGTTAATAAAATATGGGTGGTTTTACAAAAAAAATCATTTCCTCTTGTAGCTTCTTCAGCCAAAGAGCTCTTCTATTTTATCAAGTTCTTAGTGAGTACCCTTATCTATAGCCTATAGGTGCATGTTTGAATAAGTTCTTTAAGATGAAAAATATTTCGTCTATCCTCATCAAGCTCTAGTAACTCAATCAGGGCTACAACTCTTTTCCCAATATCTTTCTTAAAAAATGAAAAATGAGAATAGTTGGATGAATTCTTATTTACATAGGTAACTCCAATTTAAATATACACTTCCATTATTCTATAAAACCTTGTAAGGACCAGAGTACTTGGGTACAATATTTTTTATCTTTATATTTTTTTTTTAGAGGCATTTTCTTATATTGCTATAATTTCACGAAGACTCAATCTCCCATTTCAAAATTCCTTTCACTACAATGTTGATCAACATGTTTCTTTATTCTATTTTATATAATTTTTAGGTTCTCTAAAAGGCTAACAAGTACACCTCTCGTTGATGTTGAATAGTTACTGCAACTATTCAAACCTTTGCTTGTACCCTTAATGAAGAGGTGATTGATGGTTACATGTACCCATATATTTCAAATTGGAGATATATTGGAGGAATAATGAAAGGAAGAATTATACCACCATTATGCTAGTGTTAACCATTGTACCCATCTCTCTTGTTTATCTAAAGCAAAAAATTATAGATACCCTTCCAATAATTTATTGACTACCCCTATTTATCAATATGATTAGGCATGATACGATGACCTACGAGGAAGATGAGTACCCAAACAAGAAAATATGATAGTCCAAAATTTAATTGTAAATATACGATCACCATGAATTACTATAACTTTTCAAGTCATGTAAATTTTGAATAATATTCATAAAGGCTATTTCTACAATGCTTGTCACCAAAGGGTGTGCTAAAGCACAAAAGTCTTCATATTTTGTGAGATTATCCACAACAACCATGATGACATGTTTTCATTCAAATTTGGGAAAACTTGTGATGAAATCCATAAATAGCTCCTTCCACCACTAACTTGGGATATATATGAGTTATAAAAGGCCTAGAGTCTTAATTGTCTCACCTTTATTTTTTTAACATACCATGCATTCTACTATAAATTTTTAAACATCCCCTTTTAGCCCCTCTTAAGAAAAATATTTCTTGATTATATTCAAGAATCTAGAGTGTCCATTGATTAGAGAAGAATGTAGTTCTTCCAACACCATAAAATTAAGGATTGAATTCTTGCAAAGGTATAGTTTTTCCTTGTACCACAAGAAATTTCCTTTCCATCAATTTTTCTAACACACTTAAACCCTACTAGAGTTTCTCAATGATACTTTGTGTATTTAAATCCTTTTCCTGCTATTACCTTTCCTCATTTATCCAATTTCTTTTACTATGGAAATAACATATGATAGTGATTTTGTGGGTTCATCTCACCCTAATAAAGCATAAACCTCAACATTCTCCTTGTCATTCTTATATACGATCTCAAAATTATGTCCCAATATCTTTGTGACCCATTTTTGTTGAACTCCTCATATGAAAATATTTAATCCAAGAAAAATTTGACTCTATCATGGTCTATCTTTACCTTAAAGTGTCACCCCATTCTATAAGGTCTCCATTATTTGACTACATGCAAGATAGCCAACTATTTCTTCTCTTAAAGTTATTTCAAAAAATGTTCACCTTTGAGATGATAACCCTCAAATTCCATGGGAGTTCCTTCTTGCATGAGTACTTCTCTTATGCCATAACCTAAAGCATCACATTCCATAATGAATATTTCAAAAAATAAGGGGTAGCTAGGACAAGATTCTAGCACATGTCTTCTTTTAGCTACTAAAATTACCATGTAGCTACCTCATCCCCTTAAAAGGAATACTTTTAAAAAAATGATATGATAGGTGACATTGTGATAGCATAATTCTTCATAAATTGGTGATAATAAACTATAATCCTTAAGAAAAACCATAGGTTCTTAAGGGCTCTAGGTGCTTTTCTCTCTACAATAGCCCTAATCTTATCAGGGTCCACCTTAACTCCCTCATGAGATATAATATGACCTAGGTACTCTGCTTCATTGACTCCAAAAAAATACTTGTATGGATTAGAATATAGCTTATGCTACTCGAGAATGTCTAAAAATTTATTTGCATGTTGTAAATGTTCTTCCCAAGTTTTACTATATATTATAATATAATAAAAAATACCTAAATATCTTTTTGTATAAATGGTAGAAAGATATATTTGATCAAACTTTGAAATGTCAATAGTGCATTTGTGAGACCAAAAGACATTACCAAAAATTCGTAGCGACCTTCACAGGTTCAAAAATATATCTTATATACATCCTCCTCTTGAATTCTTATTTTATGCTAATTGAAATAGAGATCAAGTTTCGTAAAAGAAAAAACACCATTAAGCTCATCTAACAAATCATCAATTTCTAGAATAGGAAACTTATATGGTTTATTTGTTGATCTCTTTATAATCAAGGCACATTCTTCAAGATTCATCCTTCTAGTGTATTATTATCATAGGAGAGGAGTAAGAACATTGACTATGCTTGATAACCCCTATCTCCAACATTTCTTTAACTATCTTATCAATCTTAATTTTCTATACATATGAATACTTATAGGGCCTGATGTTGGTTGTTTGGCTCCTTGGTAGTAGTTGAATAGCATGATCTTGATATCTTGTAGGATTCAATCCTTTTAGTATCACCCCAAAAACTACTAATTTCTTATCTAGATTTTTTTTGTAGATCTAGTGGTGTAGAAGCCTCTAACTGATGTTCTTTTGATGAAGAGAATTGGGCTACAGACACATTTTCTCCATTCTTAAGAAACTTTTAAATTTGGTGAGAGCTTACCATCTATGAATACATTACATGCAAAAATATTAGTTCTATATTCCTTCCATCTAATTAAAATAATTCCTAGAAGTTCATCTTAATTGTTCCCAAAGTAGTAAGCCACTATACTCCCAAAATAGTATCTATTGCACCCATAGAGATAGAAAACATTCAGAAATATATATTAGTCTCCCACGGATAATTTAATGCTATGGAATTTTATAGAATAACTAATAGTTTCCCCATTTATAATCAGGACTTTAAATTCTAGAGTTGGATATATAACACAATTTAGACAAGTAGCCAGGTTTCTATTGATGATGTTATGAGTGCTTTCCAAGTCTATGAACAATGTTACTCTCTCCTTTTTATGAAACCCACTACCTTGAGAGTTTTGGGGGGGCTAAGACCGAAGAGTGAAGGATGAAAATTGACTGGTTGGGGATCTTGTGATTCCATAGCTGACTCATTATTACCTTATAGTATTACTTCCTCTTCTTCTTCCTCGCTTGGACCTCAAATAGATAATAATTTAGTCTCAATACATTTAGGTCCTCAACTTTATTTTATATCATAATTGAAACATACCTCCTTTTCTCTCTTGTATTTAATTTTTTGTGTCAATATAGTAGGCTAAGGGAGTGATTGTGTTGGCAAGATCCTTTCTCTCTTATTCCATTAACTCCTTGACTTCTAGGAATTATATACTTCTCTTGTGCCTTGTGTGCTAAGATAGAAGACTTAGATACAAAGTTAGGAGTAAAAATTTCTACCTAATGTTGGATGTGATCTTAGAGATCACCCAAATATAAGTCATTTAGGTTCTCCTCTAGAATTGTATCTATCCTTATGGATGGATTTTGGAATTGTTTAATGTTTACATCATTACATCTATACATCATTGTATATTTGTATTTTTTCTCATTCTATCTAAGTTATACTTAAGGTCCCCATGTTGTTGTGAAAAAGTTATATTACCTCGAATAATTTTATCTCTTAGATCCTATTTACACTAGTTTACTTAGGGAAATTTTAGGGTTATTTAATTTTTGTGTCTCATTTTTCATATGATATAGAAATTTTTCATAATTATATGTTTTCATATCTTTCACCTCTCCTATATAAGTATATTTCCTCATGTACATTATTTATCCTTATGGTATCATATTTCATTTTATAATCTAAGAATTCATTTCTCACTACTCTCTTATCGAAGGTATTTCAAGTTTTGTATGTGATATTGGTTGCTTGAGTCTATTGTGTGACTCTGATATGGTATTAGAGCTCTTAGAAATATGAGCCTCATGCATTATTCTACAACATGTGTACCTCTATATCCTTTTGAATATGTTTACAAAAAAGTAGCCATTTTTGCAGCAATGAACTCATTTTTCCTACCCACCAAATGATTCAATTAGTAGCTTGAGAAATTTGTCAACATGCATGAAATTTTGTAGTTGTCTCATTTTTCACCAAGAAAATAAAAAGAAAAATCTAATTATATAACCCAAGAATATTTCTTCAATAAATACAAAAAAATGGTTGAGATTCCCCTACATCAAGGGTCCATTATTTACATTATTTATCCTATAGTATATAAGTGTTTTATTTGCATGCATGTGCATGATTGGTACATACATTATGATGCATGATCATTTTGTAATTCAAATGCACCTAAGAATGGTGAAAATATAATGGTGAAATTTGTGTAATAATATATTTACCATGTCTATATAACTAGAGTTCCTCATATACATTATGTATCCCTATGGTATCATAGTTAATTATATAATACAACAATTCTTTTCTTGCTATTTGCTTGTGAAAGATTATTTCTAGTTTTGTAGGTGATCTTGGTTGCTGAAGTCTATTGGGTTGCTCTGATATGGTATCAAAGCTCCTACAAAATATGAGCCTTATGCACTCTTCTACAACATGTGTACTTCTATATCCTTTTGAGTATTTTTATAAAACATTAGCCATTTTTGCAGCAATGCACTCACTTTTCCTACCTACCAAATGATTTCATTAGCAACCTAAAAAAAAAATCAGCAATCATGAAATTTTATAGTTATGTATCATTTTTTCACCAAGAAAATAAAAATAAAATCCTAATGATATAACCAAAGCATATGTCTTCAATTAATACAAAAAAATAATGGTTGAGATGGACCTACTTCAAGGGTCCAATATTTACATGGACCCCTTTATGTATCCTTTAATATATAGTTATTTACATTATGTGCATGTATTTAAGTGGTACATACATTAGGATTCATGATCGTTTTGGAATTCCAATGCACCTCAAAATGGTGAAAAAATACAAAGGTTAAATTTGTGTATCCATGTAATTTCCCATTTTTTGTACCTATTTTAAAGAAATGTCTTGATATGTGCATATATTATCAAATGGTGTAATTTTGAGTGAATATGGGCCCATTCTCCTACACTTTATCCATTCCTATACACACATATTCCTATGCACTTAGCCCCTAATTTATCCAAGTATATGTACATACTAAAATATTTTTCTTACCCATACATTTACAACATTTACCATGTACCTACATTAATATAGTTGCTACATTCAAGCATTTAAATGTATACTTGGTCATTTCTATAATGGTTGGTTCAACTCTACAATTATGAAATTGACCCCATTATTTCCTTCAAAACTCAAATTTGGTTTATTACCCCCTTTATTTTCTACCCTCATCCTAACTAAGTTCATTTTTGTAAGATTTGGTGATGTGTACTAGTATTTAACAAGATTCATTCTACATCTATCTTCTTGCAACAATCCTCACACATTCTACAGTGTATGAAAGGATCAATCATTAGCATTACATTTTGATTTCATGCACTAATAGTGGGTAAGAAATCTGCATACAACATTGCAGTTTCCTTTCATATTGTCTTTAATTTATTGTACACATTTATAGTGTTTGACCTAGTAGAAATTTTCTCTTCACACCATGGTAAAAGTTCTTTTAAGATATTTTTAAATACTATTAGTCCATCATATGTTAAAAAGGACCAAAATATACAAAAGTCAATTTGATGAATTGTAAAGAAAAACTACATGTTCCACAAGGTGAAATCCTCAAGCCATAACTCCATGATCCCTAATTTGACCCAAACTACCAAAGTTGACCACAAACAAAGAAGAGGTATAGTGTAAAATTTAAAATGTTCATTTAACAAAGAAATCACAATTTTACAATAGAAAAACAAAAAATTCTATAATTTTCTAAAAATAACGATTCTTCAACTAGAAAGCAAAATATCATCCTCCATTATATTTACTTTATTAAAATAATTATTACAATAATCAATTTATCAATCTCAACGATCATTAATTAATCCAATACTTAATTCTTTACATTTACATAATTAGAAACTAAAGAGGATAATGGAAGTTTACATTCCTTTAACATATATAAATTTAATAAAGAACCATTTTCTTGTAAAAACGTAAGATGGTCATCTTAACCATCAATCTCAATTGTGAAAGCATGTGATACACCTTCAATGGTGAAGAGATGTGTGGCGTACACAAATCTTTAAATATCTTTTAATATCATAGCTAGAGAATCGACTGATTTGGTGTGGTTAAAGGACATGGGTCGGATGACAATCAAGAGAACAACAAGGACCACACTTCCTAATGTAGAAGCATCAAAAGTTTGTTGATATTTTTGACATAAACTTTGAATGGAGTTAGGCATGGACAGTTCTGAGACACATTTCAAATGCATACATTCAATCGATCAAATTGTGGACAAGCTGTTAAAATGCAATAAAATAGGAAAGGTATGACATGTCGATGAGTATAAGCTACATGAATTAAACTTCTATCTCTCAGATCACCAACCACTATTGACCTGGCATTTATTTTATACACAATAGGCTAGCTTACTGTTATCTTGCTAGACTAGTTGTTGTATGCTTAGTTGATTCCTTTTCTCTCTGATGTGTATTTAATGCTAGTACTAATTAACCCTTTTGTCTTTAATGTGTACTTAATAACTAATTAGTCAATAGGCTATTTGTTTGAAATTTTCGTTGTTATTTTCGTCAACCCAACCGTGAATAGAATTTCTTGGTGTTGGAAATTAATAATCGTCGGTGACGACGTGGAGTTTGCTAATTACATGGGTTAGCGGTGGTGGATCTGGTCACCTCGATATGTGGAAGTAGAATGGTAAGTGTTTGCTTGCGTGAGGGTTAAGGAATCCTGGCATTTTTTTACGATGGCACTGGAGGAAGTAAATGCAATATTCAATGTTGCAGTGTGGGAAAGTATACTCCAAAATGTGCAAGAAAATATATTGATTAGGCTATATTATGGAAAGAGCCATTGTGGGGTTGGTTTGATAGCAGAATATTGTAAAAAATTTCATTGTCAACTTCGTTTTATAGCCGATTGGAGGGTTTTAAAATTGTTGTGCTCTGAAATCTATAAGTCATTTTACATGGGTATTTTGCATAAATGATTAATTTAAAGTTCACGTCTTCCACTCTCTGCTTATTGTTCCTTGTTATATGTTTGTATCTTTGGCATCATACCCATTTTTGAGACTTCAAAGAGATTATGGCTCTGTATGGATGGAGAAATTGTAGTTAAATCTTCTTTCTTTCATCAAAGAATATGGTTAGGGTTAGTAATTTTTTCGCCATTCATTTATTGTTTGTTGTTATCTTGTGCATCTTTTCCATTATACCTAGTAACATAGGAGTAATTGCATATATATATATATATATATATATGCAAAGGGTTAGTATGAAAGCATAAAGATATTCAAGATAAAATTAGTTTATTGGTTGTTAAGTGTTATTCTAATAGTTGTTTTAAAACTGTTGTGCTCTGGAATCTATAAGTCGTTTTACATAGGTATTTTGCATAAATGATTAATTTATTGTTCATGTCTTTCACTCTCTACTTATTGTTCCTTTTTATATGTTTGTATCTTTAGCATTTACCCATTTTGGAGACTTCAGAGAGATTATGGCTTTGTATGGATAGATAAATTGTAGTTAAATCTTCTCTTTTTTTCATCAAAAAATATGGTTAGGGTTAGTAACTTTTTCCCTTCATTTACTATTTGTAGTTATCTTTGTGCATCTTTGGCATTATCCCCATTAACATAGGAGTAATTGCATATATATATATATGTGTGTGTGTGTGTGTGTGTGCGTATCTATGTAGAGGGTTAATATTAAGGCATAAAGATATTCAAGATAAAATTAGTTTAGAGTATGTGCAGGATCATGATGGGCCAAAAAGTGGCGATATCTAAGTGATATGATAGCCCATGTGGCTAACGAATTTTTTTTTACCCAAAATTGATGAAATGAAAATGGTTTTTAAAGTAGATTCTCAACTTTCCACCAATATAAATTATGTTTTACTTTGAATTTAATAAATTATTATTATTCATTTTCTATTTGAATTACGACTAAAGTCCTGATTGATAGGCTAATTGAAAAAAATCTATAGCTTCAAACAGTATCACATTTTTTGAATCCAAAACATGTGTCACATTCTATGCTTTACATACTATAGGATTAAAAAAAAGGAATTGAATTTCATGAAGTTTTGACCAAGTTAAGATGGTTAGACATACAAGTTTTTATATTTTTGAATAGTTGTAATAAAAAATTCATAATTAATTATTTACTTGGAAAAAATTACAAAAAAATATGCATCACATCGGGACATGAGTCCCCTACTTATATCTAAAATCTTATAAAAAAATATTATCATTTTATTGTGGTTAGGGTGGTCAGACAGATGCCTACTTATTTTTTCCCTGAAATTTAAGAAATACTACATTGAAATTTCAAATTTTCACCAAATAATATAGATAACTTATTCAAATTTTTATGTCAAGTTGCCTAACTCTGATTTTCTGAATTTTATTGCCATTTAAGGGCCTGTTTTTTCCATGATGATCCTGAACATACCCTTTAGTGGGTGTTATGTGTTATTCTAATAGCTCTTTTACAATTTCTATATTTGTCTATAATATTTAATGTCAAGTAATGTAGCTTGAATTGTGAATTGACAAGCCAACTCTTACATAGATTTCTTGTCTTGTATCAATATGTTTAATGTGGGTTTTCGATCATCTGTCATTTACCTATGATTCTTAAGTGTTTTTCTAATAATTCTTTTACAATTTCTCTATTTTGTCTATAATATTTAGTGCCAAATAATGTAGCTTGAATTTTGAATTGACAAGCCAACTATTACATAGATTTCTTGTGTTGTATCAATATGTTTTATGATATTATTTTTGCTAGTTCCGCAAAGCAAAAATTTTATTATTGTATTTTCCCTTTTTCTATTCTCCATATTTTAAACTTGTATTTAATTTGGGTTTTCGATCATCTGTCATTTTCCTGTGATTCTTAAGTGTTTTTCTAATAGCTCTTTTACAATTTCCCTATTTGTCTATAATATTTAGTACCAAATGATGTAGCTCGAATCTTCAATTGACAAGCCAACTGTTACATAGATTGCTTGTTTCAATATGTTTTAAATTGTTCATTTTTTTCAATATCCCATAACAAACTATTCATTATCGTAGTTTGCCTCTTTTATTCTCCATATTTTAAAGTTCTTAAGTTTTTTTATAACAACTCTTTTAAAATTTCTCTTTGTCTATAATATTTAGTACCAGATAATGTAGCTCGAACCTTGAATTGACAAGCCAACTGTTACATAGATTGCTTGTCTTGTATCAATATGTTTTATGATATTATTTTTCCCACTTCCCCATAATAGACTCTTCATTATTCTAGGTCACATCTTCTATTCTCCATATTTTTAAGTTCTATTTAATGTGGTTTTTCAATCATCTATAATTTCCTTGTGATTATTAAGTGTCTTTCTAATAGCTCTTTTACAATTTCCCTATTTTTCTATAATATTTAGTGCCAAAAAATGTAGCTTGAATTTTGAATTGACAAGCCAACTGTTACGTAGATTGCTTGTCTTGTATCAATATGTTTCATGATATTCTCTTTCTCTCATTTGTTTGGAGCTCCCTATAACAAGTTGTTCATTGCCATAGTTTAGCTCTTGTATTCTTCATATCGTAACCCAGGTATATGTTTTTGTGCATTTAATTAAGGATTGTGTCCTCATATATTTTTTGCTTGGCATGACACTTTAGGAGTTTCCTATTCTATTGTCCTTGTGACAAGAATTGTTTTTAACTTTCCAAATTCTAATTTTTTTAGATTGGTATAAACTACAAACATGACATTGACATGTACCTTTGGACTGCTTTCAAATATTTTTCAACCTTAAAGCTATCCAATGTTATTTTCCAATCTTTTCTCATGTATGTTTTAATACTTTGTCACACTGCAACATTGAATATTGGATTTACTCCCTCTCGTGCAATCGTACAACAATGCTAGGATGCATTAATGCTCCACAAGAAAAAACTTACCATTCTGCTTCCGCATACTGAGGAAACCAGCTCCACCACTACCAACCCACGTAATTAGCAAGCTCCACTGCTATCAGAAATAGCCTCAGGAATTTGTTGTAGGGAGCTTCAAACAAATGAGAAAAAAAGAATATCATGAAACATATTGATACAAGATTCGAGCTACATTCTTTGGTAATAAATATTGAAGACAAATAGAGAAATTGTATAAGAGGTGTTACAATAATAGTTATTTTCTACTAAATATTATAGATAAATAGTGAAATTGTATAGAATTCTTTGAAACATAGACAAATACACATACACATATATCTATATATATATATGTATATATATATACATATATATACGTATTGAATTCCCCCTTTCATATTTAAAAATATACATATAGGTAGATATATATATCCATATATATAGACCAAGACCACTGTGGCTCGTTTGACAATGCAACAACAATTTATATATACACATGTATATCTAGACAGATGTGTATACAATCTTTATTCATATTTATGTAGACTTTGATTTAAAAAGAGTTAAAAATAGGATATATAAGTATTATTTAGCTTGTGAGAAAATAACTACAATACAACCGCACCATTCAATGATATAGCATTGAGATGTTGTTAATAACAGAGCATTTAATGGTGCATTATGTTTAACATGTTCATAACAAAGCTGTAAAATTGTTTGCACTTTGCCAATGTAATGTGCCTATTGAAGATGAATACATTTAAAAACACCAAAAATAGTGCACAAAACTATAGTTCAAGCCAACAACAATGTAATCTTTTGAGGCTGCAAACATTGAATATTGCATTTTCTTGCTCCTGCCATCTTGATTGCCATTGTCCAACATAATGAGCAACCATTTACCATTCTCCTTTTGTGTTCCAAAGTGGCCAAGAGTCCCTTCCTGCATTTATATTTTAATAGGTTGCAATGTTTAAAATATGTTGTTGACTTGCAAAGCTTTCACCCTCTACTTATTATTCCTTCTTGCCATTGTGCACCTTTGACATTATGCCCATGTTTCCGGAGGTCCTTTCTTGGAGTGACAATGACTACACACTTAGGAGTAAATATAGTATACACATGTATTTAAATATACCAACATATATATAAATATATATATACATGTGTACATATGGATATATACATCTGGCTATATATGTTTTTATAAATGTGTAGACAAAGGGGAAATTCAATGCATATATGTACTTAATAATTTTTATTATTATTGTTTTATATATTGTTGTTTGGATAAGAAAGGATGAAAGGACCAACTAGCAACAGATACAAATATCTACATATAGGTATATATAGAAATATAGTAAGAACTGCATGCATACATATATAAGCAACCTCAAAGATAAACATATACATAGAGGGATATATACATTTGCATTTATCATTTTTATTCCTATTGTTGTATCTACTATTATTTGGAGATTATTAAAACTGGAATGGTTATACCCATTTTCATTTAATCAAATTAGTAAAATGGTTGGAAGATTATCGATATTTCTAAGTTGTCTACTAGTTTCCATTAGACGTTGCAATACATTAATCTTCTATATTTATTCTGAATTAGATCTCCCAATCAGTCAACTAAAATTGCAAAATTTCCTACCTATAAAAGTTCTGACAACTATGTTTGCAGAATCGAGCTTTATGGATGGGTCTCCAAAGCCCCCCAAGGTTGATTTGGTGACATCCCCTACATGTTCTGCTATGAAGATTGGCTCTGAGGGTGCCAACTGCCAGTCTCTAGATCCTGATTCTGTAAGTTTATATTTCCTTTTTCTTATACCTGCTACAAATGTTTTTTTCTTGTTTTCTTCATCTTTTATATTCAACCTGAACATTTCCTTTCAATTTCTTTAATTTTATTGTTCTCAAATACAAAAACACACACCACATACCATTTCTTGTTTATGTTTCTAGTTTTCTTGGCATTTAGGTGTATACACACATGGCTGACCCTAGTAAAGCATATAGATGTGGAAGTAGATACACATTGATCTTTTCTAGCACATAAAAACATCTCTTTGCAACCTTTGTTTTCCTTACTCCTTTTATCCATTTGGTGTGATCAAGTATATTTTCCTTGATTGAACTTGTCTTTGTAGGCTGCAAAGAAACTACCAACTTTGACTTCATTCACAATTCATTCCATCAATTCTAGAGATGTCATTCCCTCTTCGGCCCTTTGAATCTTGTCCTTTAAAAAATTGGCGGTGATGAAGGGTAGGTTGAACGATACAAGTTTGTCTTGTCTAATGGACACCACATGCAAATAGGAACTTTTCCTTCCAAATGCAATGACTTGTTATTTTTAGGTGCCTTGAAAATAGGGTCCCTCGTATATTTGGGAGACTACATCTATAGAAGTGTCCAAGATTCAAGGTGGACTGCATTGTTTCTTTTATATTTAAAAAAAATTATCTTTCTCTTTCGTATGTTCCTAATATAATGTGTCTAATATATTATTTTCCTTGTTTTTCAAGGCCTAAATCATATTTTAATTAGTTGTCATTATGTCAAATTTTCAAATCATTGGGACCCCTAGGTATCTCTTCAAGCACCAAGAAGAGAAAATGTTGGGTTCAAAGTCACCTTCTCCTTCTAAACAGACCCCTAATTTTGGTGTGCAATTTTCCCCTCAACAACAAAACAGTCCTCCAAATGCCAACCCTATTAAAGCTTTGAACATTTATCAAAATATTTTGATAGTCAAAGGATGTGTAACATATATTAGAGAGATGTACCATTTCTATAAACAAAGAGGTGAAGGCCAACTTTTCAGTTTTGACATTATGGATATGGAGGGGACATAAATTCACATTACTTATTTTGATGATATTTCTAAATTGCATTATGGTAGAGTTGAGATAGGTGCAACTTATTTAATATCAAGAGGTTCAGTGAAGGAAGAAAATAAAAAATTCAGTAGATCAAATAGTAATCTAGAAATTGTCTTGGACCAAAATTCAACACTAAAACGATGTTAAGATGACATCTTTGTGCCAAAAAAACCTCAGGGTTTGTGCTAGTTAGTGAGATAACCAATTATAGTGATAATAGTTTGGTTGATATTATTGGCATTGTAGTCCATGTTGGCTAGATATCTATTGTTCGTAGGAATAATGGATCTAAAACAGTCCTACAAGCTATTAAACTATATTATATCTCTACTTGTTTTATTGATGCTAATTTGTGGGGCCCAAGTTGGCAAGAAAAAGGTGATGTCTTGGAGCAGATATATCTTTCTAGTGATATAGTCATAGCTATTGTGCAAGGTGGTTGTGTGGGCTACTTTAATGGAAAATTTATCAACACATCAACATTAACAGTCCTCGACATTAACCCTTATATTCCCTAGGAAAACAATCTCAGATCCACGGGACCAATCAAAGTAGAGCATATGGTTTCATCTTCTTCTAGACCTCATAGGATTCATCCTTCAAATGATAGAGTTACTATTGCATTCATCTTGAACAACTTCCTTGGCTTGCCAAAAACTGTTGAAGCCATTTTTAAAGCAACCATTGAAATTGCAAAAATAGAGTCTTTTTGTTATCCTACTTGCACCTTGCTGGTTAATGGTAAGTTACACAAAACTAATTGAATATTCATCATCAAAACAATAGCAATATAAAATATGACCATAATAGAAAATATTTCCCTACACCTGTCACATTTTAATTTGACCACAATGGAAAATATTCCCTTGTGGGAAGTTACAACAAACTAATTGAATATTCATCATAAAAAAATGCCTCATTTTAGTCGTTGTAGAATACTACGCCTTCAAAAAGGCACATGTTGAAAAGAATAATCTTCACTTATTGTTGGAGATCCGGTCCCCACCTTCCAAAAGGTATCTTCAAATAGTTTCCTCAAAAATTGTGCCCACGAACACCAAGTGAAAGAACCAAGGCAATGAAAGAAAAGAAAGGAAAGGATAAAGAGAATTTCCATGTCTGCTACCCTTTCATCAATTCAATTTGAAGAAAATGCACTCTATTTTCTATACTTTAACAAAATCCTAATATGTACTAAATCTAGGCTATGCAGTGAATTTTCAACTAGCCATTACTCATCATCATTGTAGACTTCAAAATCAAAATTTCAAATCACCACCCCACCTCTTTATACTAATCCACCACCCCCTCCACATATTTTCCTATCCATGCCTTGAATTCCTCATCAGTAGGCCAGTCAAAATTCATGACTTCATCAACTCTTTCTCTATAAGGTGTGTACTTGGTAATGATTTGGTTGGCCTCCCTGTCAAATTCTAACAAGTCAATCGCTACATGAGTCGGCATATCCATATTTATTTTTATTGTGCCCATATCATATTTTTGAAAAATTGAAACTGCTTAATCAAAAATGGTTTTATTAGTTTCATCCCTCCATTCTTGCAGGGTTTTTATATTACCATCATCCCTTAAAATGGATGGAAGGAGACCATGATGTGATTCATGAATGGACTTCACCAGATCCCCTATCTTGGATTCCAAAGGTTCAATGTTTCCCCTATACCCTTCAATTTTATAAACAATATTATGAGTCGGCTTGAACTTATCAAGGGGTTCGCATCTTGCCTAGCTCCAATTGACATCAATCCTAGTTCCTTCATCCTATGGATCCATGTTTCCATAAGTGGAATAGCTCTTTCCCTATCATTGTCAAAATTATTCATAGCAGCCACCATGGATGAATAGTTATTATAAATTTTATTCAATCGGTTATTCACCACTCTATTGAGATGCTCCAATATTGTAGTGACAATCTTCATATTGCTATTAAAAATATCTTTATCATGATCATCACATTTTCCTATATATTCATTCAGCTACCTGAGCAACTCCTCCTTGCTAATATCTTCTTCAGCCTATGGCATTTCTGATTTACTAGGATCTATTATTGAAATGGGTGCACTTCCCATGTTATATGGAACAATTACCCATGAGGAACCTATTTCAGTGGTAAATTTGGGGGGGCAACTTCTTGAGAAGTGGTAGGGGAATCAACACTAGCCTATTCGTGCTTTTGTGGTTGCAAATTTTAGCAGTTCTCCTCTAATAATGGAACCTTTGTTTGCAACTACATATTGTGTTGTTCAATCTTTCTATATTGAACCAACAAATTATTGTATTCTATTATGAGCTTCTCCTTCTCTATAGTTACTAGCTCTATTGTGGCCCTTATGAACTTCACAACATATACTGACATATTTGTTTCCTGTAGAGCTCATGTGTTTGACACTCTCTTTATTATTAGGCCTCCTTTGTAGTTAGGTGCAAGATCAACAATATCAAGTTTTCTTGTATTTGGGGCTAGAGACCAAATATCTAATTCATCCCATTGCTCACTAAAAGTAGACCATTGCAATGCAATCATAACCTCTTCCTCTTTATTGTGTCAAAATTTATAGGAGAAGCCAAATCCCATTTTGGACGTAACAAAATACAACTAATTTTGACCAAGTCTCTACCTTCCTTTGCAGTCATCTTTTGGAACTTGGCTTTCATCTCATTCAAAACCTTTCCTTTAATGTTAGCATCTATAAATTTTGGATAAATACTTCTTTCTATGGCTAGGCTATTGACATATTCATCTCTTAGCTCCCTGTATGTAAACTCCAAAAAAGCTTGAGATTTTACAAACGAATCATTATCCAAAAAAATTGTGCATTCCTCTACCCGCATATCATATTTTCCATTGAGCCCTGTAAGGTCAACTTTACTTAACCTCATACTTAATTGTTGTGCTATCCCCGCTACTAGCGCAGTGGGCATTCATTCTTGTATTTCCTATTTTGATACACAAATATCATCATCAAAATCTTCATCAACATAATCCACCAAACTTGTGACTTCAACCTTCTTCTTCTTCAACAGAGGCTCCTTTGGTGGTGATGCACTTGATGGTGCAGCATCAATATCCACAATTTCAAGCTTTATTGGCCTTGCAAGAGATGATGGCAGTACTTGTGGCACAAGAGAAGGAGGTATTTTCTCCTCTTGTTGGGAGGGAGCATGAACAATATCGTTTTTCTTTTCCTTATTCCTTTTCTTCATAAAGAACTTTCTTTTTGGTTCATTAGGGGCTTGAGGTACAGTTTTTTCTTCCATAGCAGGGATCTCTCCCTCACCTTGTTCTTCATCAATGGGGGCTTTCCCCTTATCCTTAACTATTCCCTCACCTTGAAGATTTCCCACTATTGTCTCAAAATTTTGGGACACATGCTCCAGCATGTGTATACCATTATCAATCTCTGGAAGAATAATGAAATCAGGGTTTTCCTTTTTTATCCTTCTCTGCATTTTGTTGAAAGAAATCCATTTTTCCTTTCTTTGTTCTTCTTCTAAAGGATCACATACATTTCTTATTGTAAGCATGTAAATGTGGAAAATAGATTAATCCTCAATACACATTACCATGGGTTAGTTTAAACTAAGAAAATGAAATGCTCCTATGAGATATTGAATCATACTTCATAATGCAAACAAAACAACAAAAGGTCAAGTAAACTAATTGAGAGCATAAAAAGAAGCATAGTGTATACCTATCTCATAGTGGAAGTGGTGCACCTTTGATGTGAAAAGGATGGCCTTTCCCACCTCCTTGACAAGCCTCAAACATGATAATGATGCAAAGGTGCAAGTGATGGAGATGAAAATGCAAGATGAACTCAAAATGCCTATAGTGCAGATACTCAAATTGTGGATAGATTTAGAGTAGAAGTGCCTTTTATTTATAGATTCAAGAGTTGAAGAAAGGAGAGATGGGAGGAATGTGGGAGTAAACTTGACCCAATGGCATTGTGCCACTTGTCAACATGCTATTGAAGAGAGGTTGAGCACATTTTGATCAATGTGCAAATTGATGCGGTGGAGTTTGAAATTCAAAAGATGGCTTGTGAAAGAGGATGTGAAAGAGTTAATGCCTCTTGGCTCAAGAAAAAGGACTTGTAAGAGGCTTAAATTCCATGTTTGGAGGACAAGTCTTTTTAGGAGGGAGATTTCAAATTGGAAGAATATTCTAACAATATGCCCTTTTTCAATGAAAATGGAAGAATTTATAAATCAATTAAATTTATTAACTTGTGCAAGTTGCAAAATCTAGAGGATTTGATGGATTAGAGTTAAAGTTAATTAGGATTAATTTAACTTAGATGGAGATTAATTTATTTGACATTTGACTTAGATTTTTAGAGTTATTTAAATCAAATGAGAGGAATTATTGACATTAGATTTAATAAAATAAAGTTTGATTTATTTAATTAAGAGGGATGGTGTTAGAATTTAATCAAATAAAGGTTAATTTATTCAATTTAAAGGAGATTACTTTATTAAATATAATGATTTATTTAAAAACAAGAACATTAGGATTTAATAAAATTGATTTATTTAATCAAAGAGGAATATTATGATTAATTAAATAAAATTATCTATTTAATTAAAAGAAGATGATGATTTAATCAAATAAAGTTGATTTATTTAATGAAAAGAGGAAACTTGATGAATTAATTAAATAACGATTATTCAATTAATTGGTTAGTAAAGAAGTGATTCTGGAAGAAATGATGTTAGTGAATCGAGTGTATTTTTGGTGTCTAAATTTTACCCCTCTTTGAAGCAATGTACCTGCTACATTTGTTCAAAGAATAACCTTGCTGAGATCAAAATTAAAAAAAATTCTTAATTTTTTTTTTCGGATGCCCCAATAGAAAGAAGTACACTGGTACACTACCCCCTCACGAGATTGGGTGAAAATTTTGATTTGAGGGTCGATCTTGTGATAAAGAGGTTCAATAAGGACATATGGATGGTTAGACTAACATATCTATATGATGATGCAAGTGAGACATTTTTTAAGATGCTTAGAATAACAAATCTATATTATCCTAAATGTCTTAAATGATTATAGAATGAGATGGGTTCAGATGCTTAAAATAAAAACTTTGTATTATCTAAAAAAACTTAATTGATGATATAATGCATGGATGATGTTTCCTATTATGATAAGATAGCATGATTATGGATGTATGTAGATTTATGAATGGGTAGGTGCATGGAAATGGGTAGTCATTTCGTGGACACCTTCCAAAAAAAAAATTGAAAAGCCATAACGCGCTTGTGTTCTGGCTTGTTGTGCCGAGCCTAAGGCTTGGCAACAAAAAACCAATAACGCAAGCCTGTTATAATGCACTCGCATTATTGCTCGTTAAAAGAAGAAAAAAAAGAAGAGAAAACCTGTCATTCTTATTTCGACTATTTTTTTCTTGTAGTCATGGCTAGAACCCCCATATTTTTGTGCTCATGTTCTAGGAGGAAAAATTCAATAAATTTCTTCACCAAAAATTGTTATTTCTTCGCAATGATGGCACCACGACGATAAGGAGGTGTGAGAGGTAAGGATTCTGTGGTTTTTGTTTTGAATTAGTTAGTTTTAGGTTGAATTTGATATATATTTGTATAAATTTTTAGGAGATGCAAATCAACCTGAAACCCTCAAAATCCTCAAGATCAAAATCAACCACAACAACAACCTCCTCCACCAATCAGTCAACCCCCTCCTGGCACTCAACAAAATTTAATGAGTGAAATTGAGAACAACAAAAAGAAAATTGAGGATTTGATCAGTAGGTTGAGTTATCCAAATGGTTCAACCACAAAAAGAATGACCCTAGAAAATTCATTGAAAGATATATGTTAAAAAATGTAGATTCAATTAGCAAACAAATAACTAGATGGAAAGATATGAGGCAGGCGACTAGGGATTATTATGCAAATAAACTATCATACAAAGATGTAAAGGATTTAAAAATTACAAAAGGTGATTTGTGCTCATTATTCACCGACCCACGCACACATCAAAATCTTACCCTCAATGCGAAGAGGTTTCCTATCCATTGGTGCCACCACTAACAGATTAGGGACCAGTTTTATGACAGGTGGTACATGGTCTTCGATTACCCACCGTGCAACAATTGCAAGGTCCCATAATATTTCCTTAGGAAACTATACAGTGAGTTCATATTCAAGAAAATCCTAGATTATTTTGATATGAGGGATTTCCAGGGGAGAGGTGGGGGGTCAGCTTTGTATAGCCCTGATGCACAGTCTTATCCTATGTGGCAAGGTAGAAGAGCTCTGGCTAGGCCACCTCATGAGCATGTTCTTATGCCTTCCATTGCGAAGGAAATTTCTAACGTAGAGACATTGCAGGTGATCAATACTTTGACCTGGAGTGTCATCCATCATACTAGCCTTATTCTACAGTGCCATCTAGGGGAGTCTTCAAGTGGTCGCCTTCGAACACATGTGTGTCAATCTTGTGGGGCTACTTATTCATATGACCCCACTGACACTCAGGAGACTGGTACGTAGGATTTGTCTATAGCTATGGAGATGGAGAGGGTATCTGACATTTTGCATGAGGCATATGGGATTGATAGTCAGGTAAAAGTTAGTGCATGTTCATTAAATTTAATTTATTAAATTTCAATTTTGAAATGCAAGATTAACTAAAAATATTTTATGATTTTAATAAAATTGCAGTGTCACAGTGTTGAGACTAGATACACTAGCCCCCCACCAAATTATTTTTGCAGTACATTTATTGCTGGGGTATGTAACTAGTAAACAATTATAAATTTATTGCATGTTAATAGCATTGTTTTACGAATGGTAATTTAATATGCAATTGTGGATGTTGAACAGACTAATATGTGAGGTTTTGATGGAACACTTCCCAGTGGTGGTGGATTTACTCAAACCTACATGGAGGTAATAGAATAAAGAGTTTAACTAATGAATCAACTACTTAATATATTTGTGTAGTTTATACGTAAGGTGTTGCCACAATAATGGGTTACACTTTATGGGACATCCTGATTTTTGCTTAAATCACATATTTTTAGAAAATATAATGATTTAAGCCTTAAAAAGGTTCCATTTTAAGGGTTTTAATTGAAGAGGGTTTGATCAAACCCACTTATATAAAACCCCCTTGGATAGAAAGCCGCTAGTTTTAAACCATACCTATAATGGAGTCTCCTCTACACCTATCAAAATGCTAATAAAAAACCACTTTTGATTTACCTTTTAGGGGATCAAATTAATTTATTTAAAATTATTTTTTTGTAAACATGTAGTCCTTATTGTAAGCTTCCCAAAAATTATAATTTTAAATATATTTAATTTTATTATTATATTTATTTTTTATTTCTTGTGAATGTAGGTTTTTTAATAAACATTGAGGTCTTTATTTCACACATACGGAAAAATAGGAAAAGAGAGAAAAAATATTCTTAAAAATCCATGTACACTAGCTATTGATGTCTTAATTCCAACAAAAAAAGAATAAGTTAATTCAAATGAATACAAAAATAGTTATGTAGCTGAAAGTATGATATATCAAAATTATAATTACCCTGAATTAGAAAATTAATTAAAAAATATATATGCAACAAAAAATTATGAAAAAATATCCATCCCCTAGATAATGGTGTGAAAACATTGTATTTAGAAAATTCGAATTGTATGCTTTCTATAAAAAAAGTTATGTAGTCGAAAGTAAGCATCAGTTTTTGAAAATGATGTTTAGTAAAAAAAAAAGTTAATAAAAACTACATAAAATAATTCACAATTTATTTTTTAATTTTTAAAAAAAATATAATTAGATTCTCAACACAAAATATCACAAATCACTAGTTTGCTTCATCTTCAAAATCTTAATGGTTTAACTTCTATAGGCGTATGGAAGTGAAGATTTGGTGAAAAATGTTGATTTCAATGTCAAGATTGGCCAAAAAGTGTAACCCATTATTGTGGGATCACCCTGACATACATCGTTGATTACGTTGAATAATTTGTTGTTTTATTTTCGGATGTTGCAAGCTGAAACACCTCTGAATGTGATGAGGGAAATGGAGATTGGTGTGTCATCTACTATACAATCCTCGATGGCTCTGACATGAGAGGTATGAGGAAAATTAGTAAATTTCAATTTACATTTGTTGTTATAGATGTTAGTTAGTGAAAAATTAAACCATTATTGATTCACGTAGTTTAATTTCTATTTGTATGGTTTATACAGGGCTTGAGCATGCCTCAGCATGGGCGTGAGAATATTTCCCTCATCGAGAGAGATCATGAGATGGCGTTAAGTGATTATTTTGTCAAATATATCATTTTTTATAATGTAATTTTTATATATTCATGTCTTTACTTCTTATTGTAATAGTTAAAACTTCATCATGCACTAAACCCTAGGAGGAGTAGTAGGAGCACTCCTCAAGTACAACAAAAACAAGTGACAGACCTATCGCCATCCGATCGAAAAGGAAAGGGAAAAAATTTATTTCCAAGGCATGGAGAGCAATGACTTTTGATTCTGGAGCCCTTTGTTGTATGCCTACATGGCAGTTTTGTACATATTTTTTATTGGACATATTTGACATTGTATGCCTATATGGCTATTTTTTACACATATTTCATACTTATATTGACATATATTTATGTGTGCCTACATGGATATTTGGTTAATATAAATATTTGTTATCGATGGTGTCCATATTTGCATTCTAAATTGATGGTTCAATAGATATGAGTTACGTGTATTCAAGTGTATACTTTACAACTTACATGTATACTTTGTGACTTACGTGTGTTTGAATGTATACTTTGTGGCTTACGTGTTTACATGTGTATACCTTGTATTTGTGCATATACTTTGTATTAATTTGTGTATACTATGTATTCGTGTGTATATTTTTTGAGGCTTACGTGTTTTTTAGTACTTGTGCTTCCCTTATTGACATGTACATGCTTAACTTATTCACATGTATAATTATTAATTGGTTAGCCCTAGCATTGATCATTCTTGTACTTCATTTTTTTTCTTTTTCAATACTCCGGCTCATCAATAGACCAAAATTGCCAGAATTCTGGATTGTAAGGTGGAATCCCTTCCTGCTACCTACCTGCGTCTTCCTTTAAGTATGAAACCTCCTGATGTCTTTTGGATTTTTTTGGTGGATAGATTTAGTAAGAAGCTTGCAGGTTCAAAAGGTGCTCTGCTTAGCCAAGCTGTAAAGCTTCAGCTCCTCAAAGCCTCCCTTCAGAATCTCCCTATCTACGCCCTGAGTCTCTTTAAGATCCCTGCCAAATATGCTAATACAATTGAAAAAATTCAAAAAAGATTTCTTTGGTCGGGTGTTGAGGAAAATAAAAGAATTCCCTTAATTGACTGGAACCTGGTCTGTAGACCTAAAAAGAACGGCGGACTTGGGTTAAGAAGAATCATATCTATTAATAAAATCCTCTTGGCTAAGCAAATTTGGAGAATCTTTTCCTCCTCCGGGGAGTGGATAGATATTTTGGCTAGAAAATATTTAGATAACAATTGCTCTTCCATTATTCAGAAGGACCCCCACCTTCTTCTGAGAGGATCTATATGCTGGAACAATTTAATTATTGGAAAAAAGATTGTGGAGGATGGCATTGGTTGGCAAGTGAGAAATGGTAATAGTACCAGATTCTGGGAAGACAGATGGCTTTTTAAGGAACCCTTGATAAATATCAATCCCTTCAGAGATTGGGCTGAGAATTGCAAGGCTAGGTTTGGAACTTATGTTAAAGATTACAGAGTGAATGGTAATTGGGTGGACATTGGCAGAGTTAGTCAGGCTTTGGTCCCCATCCAGACTACGTTGCTGGCAGTTAGACTTAGCTCGGAGCAGTTGGAGGACCATGCGGTCTGGATTGATGATCCCTCTGCTAATTTTTCATGTCTTCTGCTTTTGCTAAGATCACTTCTTCTCTAGATCATCCTCCCTTTTGGTCTAAAGCTTGGTGCAATAATCTGATACCTAAAATTAACATCTTCTTTTGGATCTTGCTTCAAAATAAGTTGCTTATGATTGACAACCTGTGTAAATGGGGATTTCCAATCCCTAATAGATGATGTCTTGTAAGATGGATGCAGAATCTGTAAATCATTTATTCCTTCATTGCTCTTTTGCTACTTTTCTTTGAGAAAATTTTATCAGGTTATGGAACCTTTCTTGGATTTTCCTGATGCTCATTGAAGATCTCTTTTCTCAATGGAAATCCCCGACAAGGAATCCTTTACTTAGTTTTTTTTGGGAGTTATCCTTCCCTCATATTGCTTGGGGCATCTAAAAAGAATGCAACAACATAATTTTTAGGGGCAAAGAAGCTTCTGTGGATTATGTCTTTGATAAAATTGTCAGATCTCTGAAGGAAAACTTCAATACCGTGGCCCAGAAGGATAGGAAGACCTTGAATGCGGAGTTTTCGAACTATGATCTTTGTGTTGCTAAGGAATGAAACATAAATCCTATTCTATCTAACTTTACTATGAAGGCTAAAATGGATAGAGAGGGAGTTTGCTGGACTTTTCCGCCTAACGGGTGGATCAAAGCTAACTTTGATGGTGCGGTTAAAGGCAATCCAGGGGTGGCGGGTTGTGGAGGAGTTATAAGGGATTCCAATGGAAACTTCTTAGTTGTGATTGCCTCTCCTCTTGGCTCTCAAACTAATCACCTGGCAGAGGCGGCTGGTGCTTACCATATCATAAATTTAGCCCAAAGTCTCAACATTAAAAACTTATGGCTTGAAGGAGACTCCAAAAACATAATTGACTGCCTCCATGGCAAGTCTCCTCCCTCGTGGACCATGAAATCGTGGATTGATGAAGCTAAATTGAAACTAGTCAAGTTTGAAAAAGTTAAAATATCACACGCCTATAGAGAAGCCAATGCTATTGCGGACTTTTTTGCTAATGAAGGAGTTACGAGTAAAGAAGTGTGTACCTAGCTAAATAATAGTGATCTAAACATTAAAGTCTGTGCCCTATTAAATTATGATAAATCACATGGTAAGGCATCGTGTTATCCCTTTAATGAGGATAGGTTGGATCTTTCACATCACAATCATCAGATTGTATGGGACCGAGCTCTGTGGAGTAATTTACAAGATAACTCTGTACGCTTTGTGGGTGCTAAGATTTGGTAGGGCTAATTTTAGAAAGGCTTGTGTTTGGATCTTCCTCACTATGTCGGCTGATATGGGAGGAGACAAAAAGCGAACTGAGCCAGATAGCTATGAAACCCACATGAAAAATGCTAAGGTTTGAAACAAGATTAAAAGTGGAGGACTTATTCCTTTTCTAGAGAAGCTTCATGGTTCTGATCTGGGGGCTACGAATCTCTTCGCCAAAAATTGGCATGATGGTAACTTGACTCTATTCGATAGGAATGTGGAGCTCAATGAAAATCTTATTGCCAAAGTTACGGGATTACCCACTGATGGGAAGAATTTTGTTTGGGACAGGGCTTACTCTGATGAAGCTATTATTAGATTCCCCAAAAATGACAAGGAAAAGCAAAGCTTGGTCAAAATTGCTAACAGTTACTTTGATGTTGACTCCATAAAATCTATATGGAGAAAGGTTCTTCGGGGCATTATGGATTATATCACGGTGGACGGGCATTTTACTAAAGTCTATGGGTACCACTTCGCTCTCCTCAACCATTTCCATCACAAGGTAAGGGTCTCTATCCCCTATTATCTCTTCTGCTCTTCGAAGAAAATTTTGGAGGACAATTAAAAAAACCCCAAAAGATTTCTTATTCTTCATACTGGGTTAATTAGGCTTATTGTTGAACATCTGCATGTGCCTGCCCCTACTACCTTGGAAGCCAACCCTGATGTTGAGAGTGATGATACTGAGCCTAGTGGCTCGAAGTATTTGCCTAATCCTAGCCTAGGTCCAAAAGCTCCTAGTTTACATGCTAGCCCTTCCAAGGAACCAGGTAAAATCCGGGTTGAGCTTGAGCCTGACTGTCCTCCTCCTAAGATCAGCCCTATAGGCAAGACTACCTAGACTAAAATCCTTGTCTCTTACACCGAAGATTCCTCTGAGTCAGAGGAAGCTAATACCAACATCTCTGAGCACTATGTGGACCCTTTATCAGACATACACAATGTTGAAAATTCCCCTATTAACACTGGAAAAGAGCCCTCCCTTGATTATCTCTACCTGGCTAAAACCAATTCTGAGTCCCATTTTAAACTCCTGGATTGGACCTTCTTTGAAATCAATGAGTTTAAAATTAAAAACTGGGCCCTGCAAAGTAAGATCGAGGAAATGGGTGCTAAGATTGCTTAAATGGGTAAGAAAGAAGCGGTGCATAGTAACAGGAACATTGATACCAATGCTGAGTGCTTAAGGAATACCATTAGAACTATCACGGAACAAAACAACTGTATAGCAAGACATAATGCTATAATTATTAATGTGATGACTGAAAAGTTTGACAAAGCCCAGCAGGGATCTCTGGTGGTTGACCTGGAAGATACAAAAGATAAAAGCCAAGACACGGATGGTGGCATTTCTAGAAGAACTAGTGCCAATTTGAAGCACAAGGCCCCCCTAACTCCGAAAATAGTTCAAACCTTTAAAAAGGGGGTTAAAGATATGCAGGATATGGAGGCGGAGACAGAGACTATCCTTAGGTCCTTGAAGTAATGGTTGGGGCTTTCTGTGTTCTTTCTCTGTTGTCCCTTCTTTCCTAACCCTTCTAGTCCTTTTTGCTTGATTGCTACTGGTTTTTTCTCGGGCAGCTATTTTTTTGGTGGAACTTTGGTGTTCTCTTTGCTATTTTGTAAACTTTGTGGTTTCAGGTCCCTGTCAAAGCCGTTTTACCCTTTTATCAAAAACTTTATCTAAAAAAAAACAAAAACGTTTACAATTGCCATTCCATGAAATGATTCATAAAAAGATTCCAATATGTTCTTGATGCACTATTGAAATATTTATATGTCAACTTTTTGCGATATTATTTTTTGTATATAAAATGGACTCGGGTATCTACATGATCATCATGGAAAAAACAGGCCCTTAAGTGGCAATAAAATTCAGAAAATCAGAGTTAGGCAACTTGACATAAAAATTTGAATAAGTTATCTATATTATTTATAAAATATGTAAGAATAGAATCTATATAAAATTGAATGTAGTTTCTAAACTACTAGGTTTTTCTAAAAAAAAAAAAGCTATTTGGTGAAAATTTGAAATTTCAATGCATTAGTACTTAAATTTCAAGGAAAAAATAAGAAGTAGGTGTCTGTTTGACCACCCTAACAACAATAAAATGATAATATTTTTTAACAATATTTTAGATATAAGTAGGGGAATCATGTCCCGATGTGATGCATATTTTTTTGTAATTTTTTTCCATGTAAATAATTAATTATGAATTTTTTATTACAACTTTTAAAAAATATAAAAACTCGTATGCCTGACCACCTTAACTTGGTCAAAAATTCATGAAATTCAATTCTTTTTTTTTTTAATTCTATAGTATGTGAAGCATAAAATGTGACATATATTTTGGATTCAAAAAAAGTGATACCATTTGAAAGCTATAGATTTTTTTCAACCAGCCTATCAATCAGGACTTTAATCATAATTAAAATAGAAAATGAATAATAATTATTTATTAAATTCAAAGTAAAGTATAATTTATATTTGTGGAAAGCTGAGAATCTCCTTTAAAAACCCTTTTCGTTTCATCAATTTTGGGTAAAAAAAAGGTCAGCAGCTACATGGGCCATCAGATGACTTAGATAATGCCACTTTTTGGCCCATGATGATCCTGCACATACCCACTCGGAACAAAGCAAGTTAGAATTTATAATAATAATAAGAAATGCACTCAATGTTGTCCTAGACCCCCGAATATGTCTATTTAACAAAGCAACACACTCTCAATCAATCTTTGAGTTGTAAAGCACCATTGGTGATGCAGAGTGGCTCAACCAAGTTGTGATTTGACAAAGCTTCTCTCAAATATGTCCACTAAGACTCCAACATTCACTTGACTCAACGATAAGAAATATCCTATTCTTGTATGGTTTTTCACCAAACCACCGCCAAAAGAAAGCCAACTCGTCTCTCTTTCAATCCATGTCAGCCTTGGGACCGTACAGGAAAGCTAGAGGTCGTACCAAGTACAGGATCAACAAGTTTGTATCAAAAATCTAAAAAATAGAGAACAGTGTGAATGATTCTTATTAGATCTCCAAAAGTTCATCAACAACCTCCATTCAAGCCTCTCAAGACTTTACATAGTGTTTTACACCCTTCTCTAACTGATCCATGCCCTTGAATAACTAAAATCCAATTTTCAAAACAAGTAACTGTTGCATTTCAAATTTGTTGCTTTAAGCAACTTACAAATTTGTAATTTTAGACTCCTCCAACCTAATGAGTACATCTAACGATCTCTAAACCCACACAAATGGCTTACAAATAGCCTTATTACATCGAAAAAACTCCATTCTTTCACAATCATTTACAAATTCACAAATTAGCCTTCAAAGGCTACAAAGACAACTTCTAGTGCAAGATTAAAATTTTCACATTTTTTATCACTAGACCCAAAAGTCACCCTGAAAAATACCTAATAGTCTTAACTAACCTTATTCAAGACAAAGTATGCTCAAAATACCCACAACAACCTATTGACAAACCTATTCACTATTAGATAATCACTAAAACCACTGAACTAGACCTTCTTCATCAAATGGAGGAACAAGGTGCTCTGCACCAATGATCATACGCTTTTTGTGTGGAATACTCAGACAAGTTCTCAACCATCATTTGTATGTTTTTCTTTTCCAGTGTTTTGCATGCCATCATAAGGGATCAAGTTGGTTGAATGCAAGTCGGATCAATTCCACATGTTTGGGTGAAAAATAGGATTATTCCTAGCATAAACCTACCTATTGGGATGCATTGAAGCAGTTAGTTTGGTCACATGAATTGCAAAATGAAAGTTACACCACTTTGCAACTTTGCACAGCTTGAATTTGACACTTTTTTCATCAAGTGAAAATTCGTCGCCACGGGAAAACCACTCCAAGATAGCCAAAACTAAGAGATGTTTTTGTAGAGGCACCCAACTCGATCCTTTAGGATTACACGAGAATTTTTTAGGAATCATGGTATCCGAGTAATAGCATGCTGAAGCTTGCAGCCATTTTGCACTTTCGACCCTTAAGGGATCGATCTGGTGGAACGTAGCTTGCAACGTTTTTACATGTTTTCATTGAAAAATAGAACCATTCCTAGCGTAAAAATACCTATTCAGACATGTTGGAACAATCCTCTTGGTCACACGAGTTGTAGAGCGAAAGTTGCACCACTTTGCAATTTTTCACAACTTGAATTTGATAGTTATTCCATCAAGTGAAAATATGCCACCACGAGAAAACCACTCCGAAATAGCCAAAACTGAGAGAGGTTTTTGTAGAGGGTCCCAACGCGATTGTGTTGGATTAGATAAGAAGTTTCTAAGAATCATGGTATCCGAGTAATAGCATGTTGAAGTTTGCAGCCATTTAACACTTTGGACCCTTAAGGGATCGATCTAGTAGAACGTAGCTTGAAGTGATTCTGCATGTTTCGGTGCAAAAGAGGACCATGCCTAGCATAAAAATACCTATTCAGACATGTTGGAACAATTCGTTTAGTCACACGAGTTGCAGAACGAAAGTTGCACCACTTTGCAACTTTGCATTGCTTGCATTTGACGCTTTATCCATCAAGTGAAAATCCGCCACCACGGGAAAACCACTCCAAGATAGCAAAAACTGAGAGAATGTTTTTTAGAGGGGCCCAACATGATCCTATAGGATCAGATGATATTTTTCTAAGTGTCACAGTATCTGAGTAATAGCATATTGAATTTTGCAGTCATTTTGCACTTTGGACCCTTAAGGGATCGATCCGGTGGAACATAGCTCGAAGCGATTACATGCGTTTCATTGCAAGATAAGACCATTCTTAGTGTAAAAATACCTGTTCAGATCTGTTGGAGCAGTTAATTATGTCACACTAGTTACAGAGCGAAAGTTGCACCACTTTGCAACTTTGTACAACTTGAATTTGACAGTTTTTTCATCAAGTGAAAATTTGTCGCCACGAGAAAACCACTCCGAGATAGCGAAAACCGAGAGAGGGATTTTTAGAGGACCCAACATTATCCTATAGGATCAGATGAGAATTTTCTAAGCGTCACAATATTTGAGTAATAGAATGTTGAAGTTTGCAGCCATTTTGCACTTTGGACCCTTAAGGGATCGATCCAATTAAACATAGGTCAAAGTGATTCTAGGTGTTTCGGTGTGAAAGAAGACCATTCCTAGCATAAAATTACCTATTCTGACGCATTGGAACAGTCTTCTTGGTCACACGAGTTACAGAGCAAAAGTTGCACCATTTTGCAACTTTGCATAGCTTTAATTTGACACTTTATCCATCAAGTGAAAATTTGCTGCCATAGGAAAACCACTCCAAGATAGCCGAAATTGAGAGAGGTTTTTGTAGAGGGGCCCAAAATGATCTTGTAGGATCAGATGATAAATTTTTAAGCATCGCGGTATCCAATTAATAGCATGATGAAGTTTGCAGCCATTTTACACTTTGGAGCCTTAAGGGATCCATTCGGTGAAACATAGCTCTGAGCGATTCTGTGTGTTTCGGTGTGAGAGAGGACCATGCCTAGCCTAAAAATACCTATTCATATATGGTGTAATAGTCCACTTGGTCACACAAGTTGTAAAATAAAAGTTGAACCACTTTGCAACTTTGCACTTCTTGCATTTGATATTTTTTCCATCAAGTGAAAATTCGCCGCCACAGGAAAACCACTCCGAAATTGCCAAAATTGAGAGTGTTTTTGTAGAGGGTCCAAACATGATCCTGTAGGATCAGATGATAATTTTCTAAGCATCATGGTATCCGAGTAATAGCATTCTGAATTTTGCAGCTATTTTGCACTTTGGATCCTTAAGGGATTGATTCGGTGGAACGTAGCTTAGAGTGATTCCGCATGTTTTTGTGTGAAACAATACCATGAATAGCATAAACATACCTATTTGGATGCATTGGAGCACTTAGTTTGGTCACACAAGTTGCAGAGCGAAAGTTGCACCACTTTGCAATTCTGCACAACTTGAATTTGACACTTTTTCCATCAAGTGAAAATCCGTTGCCATGGGAAAACCACTCCACGATAGCCAAAACCGACATAGGTTTTTCTATAGGGGCCCAATGTGATCTGATAGCATCAGATGAGAAATTTCTAAGTGAAAGGGAATAAGTTTTATGTGGTTTGTGTTGTTGCCCCTGTAGATTTTGATGGAAAAGGGCATGAAAAATGAGGTTTCACCCTAGGGTTTGATAAAATATTGCATGTAGAGGTTGGGTGATTATCTTTTGAGTTTGTGCAGGTGATTTTAAGAAGTTTTGAAGTAGTGGAATATTTTGGTAACATGTGGAAACATTCCTTTCAATAAACCCTCCTTATACTAGCATAAAATAAATGTTTTGGTTTGGCATCGTGGAGTGAGTTTGTCCTGAGACAAATTGTGGATCTGAGGGTTTGGATACATGATAATTTCTGCCCCAAAAATTTAAGGGGGTTCTTGAATGTTTAAAGGTATGTTCCTTTGTAAATTAGGTCTAGTTAGCCTAATGAGGACAACGAAGAAGGTCATTTTTGATGCACATGTTCTAGGATAGTCAGTGTTGATTTTGAAGTATGTATTGTAACTCAATAATAGATATCTAGATCAGTCATTTTTTTGTGAAATAATTTGAGAATATTTCCTCAAAACACCACTTGTATCCACTCTTTTCACTTTAAACTTCATCATAAAACCCTTTACCAACAACTCCACCTTTGTATCTTGAACTGCACAAATAAACACACACACCTAAAAGATCCTAATTCGACCTTACATGCTTTATATCACTTCTCTAATCACCTAATGACCTCTTTGAGACTTTGAATACATTACATGTGACCTTTACATGACCTTTTTCACAATGTTTACATTTCAAAATTCAAATTTTGTAAATTTTCCTATTGAAGGCATTTACAGAACAAGGTGCTACTGCAATAAACATGAACTCCAAAATTACAATATTTGAGTAAATCCCATTATGTAAGTGTATATGCTAAATCTACATTTTCTCAAAAATAGCAAACATTAGTATTGTTAGTTAAATCAAGCAAACCAAATAGAGCATCCCTATGAAATATTTGATCATTCCTAAGCCAACAAGACAAATTAGAACAAAAACAACTAAGTAAAAACATAAGAAAGATCAAACTTTATTCCATAGTGGGAGTCGTGCTCCTCATGATGTAGAAAGGATGCCCTTTCACACCCCCTGATAAGCAAGATGATGCCAAGATGATAAAATTTTGTGATGAAGAGCAAGATTAGTTCTCACATGTAGAGACTAACCTTACATAAAAATGTGTTGTCCTCAAATTATGTTGTTGTGCCTTGCATTTATAGATTCAAGGTTAGGAGATTGAGAGATTTTGATGAATGTGGGATCATTCATAAGACAATGACAAGATGCCACTTGTCAAGATTTGAGAGGATGAGGAATGTGCAATTTTTGGCCAATGTGCCAATTTCAAATTTGAATTTGCATGAAAAGACATGTTTAGGGGGGATGAAAGGTGAATTAAATGCCAAGTTTGACTTGTGCAAGAGATGTCAAAGAGACATGTGTAAGAGCATTTAATGCTTTGTTGGAAGGGACAAGTCCTTTGGAGGGAAAATTCAAATTGACAGGAATATTCCATCTTGATGCCCTTTTGAAAGTAATTAGAAGAAATAATAAATCAATTAAATGATTTATTGGTGCAAGTGGGGTGGGTTAGTTGAGAGTTTAGATTTGATTCAAGTTGAGTCAAAAGATAGATAATGAGTGATTATGATTAGAGGTTAATTAATCTAGATTAACTAACTTGGAGGATTTTAGGAGTTTGACATTTGATTTAAATTATTTTGATTTATTGAATCAAATGAGAAGAACTTAAGGACTTAATGAAATAATTTGGTTTATTTAATTAAGCATGATGAACCCTAAGGAATTAATCAATAAATTGTTTTAACTGATTAATAGGAGAATTCGATGTTAGTTAGAGTGAGATGTATGATGTCTATTGTTAGTGTAATTAATTAATTATTACACTAGCATAAGTTAACTTAGGTTTTAACTAATCATATTAGTCCTAAGTTGCATTTAATCATTTAATAAAGTTGTTGAGATAAGATTCTCTTCTAGAAGATGAGTTGTCTTTTCTAGAACTTATGTCCATCTTGTTATCATTCCCTAGGTAGTTGGTTAGAGTTTCTTGTCACATGAAGTGTGATTTGAACACTTGACAACATCCTTTGCATTTTAGGTTTAACACTTGCCTATATAATCAGGCATATGTACTCTTTGTAATCATCCATCTATCAATCAATCAATACTTTCTTTGTGGTTGAATATTTTTTCAAACCCTTGTTTGTTTTCTCCATCCATTTTCTTCCTTGTGATAGGTATCCATTTGCATGCAGGTGATCTTGGAGTCTGAAGTTGGTTTTGACAACTTCTACATGGTATCAGAGATTTCCTACTGCATGCCTATTCTTGTTTAAAGAGTTTGGAGCTATTTTGGAGCTACAAGGGTTTGTTGCATGCCATTTTTTATTGGAGCCGTCATCATATTTGCTTCAAAAATTCAATTTTCACTCATTTGCAGGAAAAAATGATTTCTGAGTTTTGTAGCCAGTGTCAAAATCTGAACTGGGTATCTTTTAGATTTTGCATATTTTGCACAGATCTGGAGAAAATCACTGTTGAAAAAGCATGCGCGTCATTTTTCTTCTGACAAAATGTTAAAAAAAATTCAATTTTTCATCTTCTGCTTGTTGGATCAATAAACAATTTCTGGGTTTTTATTTTTGTCTACAAACAGTGATTAGATTTTTCAGAAATCAAGTTAGAAATAAACATTTTTTGCTAGAAAATTTGTTTCCTGCAAGCTAAATTCAGTTTTTGAAAAATTCATAACTTTTGGCCACGATGTCCGTTTTTGGCAAACGAGATATTGACGGAAAGCTTGTTTCGAGCACTTCATAGTGGTGTAGGCCATGTTTTCAGATTTGGTTATCTACACAAATTTGAGGTTATTTTTTATCATGGAGATAGATGTGAACATTGGTTTGTGCATGCACTCTTTTTAATTTTTAATTTATGTATATTTCAGTATTCTCTTTTTTTGCAATCATTGGGTATTATAATAAATGAACTGATATAAAGTTCCATCAGGGGGGTTTCTTGCATAATAATCTGATTATAATCAGTGTGCATGCACTTTGATAACAACTCGCATAGATTGTAATCTGGTTTCTTAATTTCTTTTGGTCACTATTTTGTCTTAGCTTGACACATATCAGATTCATATCGGTTCCAACTTTAGATTGAGAACCTATGGTTAATGATCTGCATCAGATCTATCTCAGTTTGAGGGCCACTAAATTTGTGGTTAATGTTCATGAGTCTTTATGGTACTTGTTCTCATGAAAAAGTTTTAGTCCCAGTTTCACATTGACATCGAGATTCACAGCTTCTAGATTCTATCATCATCTTTTCATCTACTGTTGCTTTATGGATTCCAGGGTTGTTCCAGTTTGGTGTTTTCGAGTGTTCCATGGCATCGGATCTGCAGTTGCATTATTATGATTCCGATATGGTTTATTGTAGACAAAAGTATCTTTCCTTGCTTGTCGGATTGTGGTTCTAGTGTTACTCCACAGTGTTCTTCCAGTGCTTCTTTGCAACAGTTATTTCATTGTAGGGGGGTTTGTTCCATTGGGTTTTCCTTCTCTACTTCATTATTGCATTTGTACACGAGTACCTGATCAGGCCTTGTTGCTGGGACCCATTCATGCTCTCTTGCATTCATCTTAGTTTTAGGTGCATGTGTATCTTTCCTCCCTAAGTTGTACTTATGGGGGGGTGTTAGTGTAATTAATTAATTATTACACTAGCATAAGTTAACTTAGGTTTTAACTAATCATATTAGTGCTAAGTTGCATTTAATCATTTAATAAAGTTGTTGAGATAAGATTCCCTTCTAGAAGATGAGTTGTCTTTTCTAGAACTTATCTCCATCTTGTTATTATTCCCTAGGTAGTTGGTTAGGGTTTCTTGTTGTCACATGAAGTGTGATTTGAACACTTGACAACATCCTTTGCATTTTAGGTTTAGCACTTGCCTATATATTAGGCATATGTACTCTTTGTAATCATCCATCTATCAATCAATCAATACTTTCTTTGTGGTTGAATATTTCTTCAAACCCTTGTTTGTTTTCTCCATCCATTCTCTTCCTTGTGATAGGTATCCATTTGCATGCAGGTGATCTTGGAGTCTGAAGTTGGTTTTGACAACTTCTACATCTATTTTACGTGTCTACAGTAAGTAAATCTCATTACAATGCCTTAGGTACTTCGTTCTCACAAATCTTTTACAATGTCACTCATACATTCGAGATTCTCTTTAAATGTCTACATCATAGGTGCTCATTATGAGGTTAACTTCAATTGAGTAACTTGAGATTCCCTCGCTAAACTTCATATGCTCTTTTATAATGGCTTGAAATCAAAATTGAAATTTGTCAAGATCATCAAAATAAGGATGTTGCATTGTTTTTTTGGATGAGATTCTCTTTGATGGCTCATAAATTAGCATTTTCTGCAATGAGAGATCAATCAATTTTTAGTAGTTTACTTACAAATACAAAAAGTAAAAGAGAAAAAGAAAGAGCATCCAAAATGGAAATGAAATAAAAATAGATGGAAGACACTTACAGATAGGCATGCAGGTCTCACAACTTACTCACTCCTAGTGATACATCTTCACTGGGAATTCCAACATACCTATTGCACACAACACCTCTCATGAATAGAGTAAGTTGAAATTTCAGATGCTCTTATAATATCTACATCATAGCTGCTCATGATAAGGTTAACTTCAAATAAATAACTTGAGATTCCCTCACCAAGCTTTGCACACACTTTTCCAATGGCTTAAAATCATGATTGAGATTTGTCAAGATCATCAAAATAAGGATGTTGTGTTGCTTTTGTGGCTGAAATTCTCTTGGATGGCTTATATATCTGCATTTTTTGCAAGGGGACACCAATCACTGTTTAGTATGTTACTTGAAAATACGCAAAGTAAAAGAAGATGATAACATTGGAATCAAACAAATTAATGTGCATACAAGTATAAATTAATAAGAACCAATGTGCATATACTTACAAATTAATCCAATGAACCATCCAGGTTTGTTCTACTCTTTATTGTGTCAAGTATTGCCTCATGGTCAGACTCACGGACCGTCCACAAGGTCTTGTTCAAAGGTCTACCCCCATATTTGGTCAAATGAACATTGGATTCCACAACAAGGTTCGAGAAATGAAGAATATTACAATGCATTTCAAAGTCCTGAAATAGCCAATGTTTAACACTCGAATGTGGGTACTTTCTAAGCCATGTTCTAGTAACCACAACTGAGTTTGTAGGGTATTCGATATTTTTTCCATCTAGAACTGGGGCCTCCAATTTATTTTTGGCCTCAACACAATGACACAAGTAATAGTTTGTGCCCTCTTCATTGTCTTCATCTGTAATAACTACATAAATATGCCCTACATTGATATGTATAGAAAATATCTTGAAATTCGTCAACATTACGAATACAGTACAAAGTAAGATAACGATATGGAATTTCAACAATGAAGAAAGTAGATATATCACTTGTTTGAACTAGATTTGATACGTCTTCAAATTCAATCGATGATTCCACCTATGTCAGTTCCAGTGTCGTCGGAGGGTGATACATGTGAAGTGGGCTAAGATAACTTGTCAACCATTAGTCAACCGACTCCCCTGATGCACAATAATTCTAGGGTTGCATTGTACATGAACAAAATCATGCCATATTTCATGTATCAATACTCCATGAACCTGCATTTGAGCTAAGGAAAGAGTGTACAACATTCAGGTATGTGCAGGATCATCATGGAAAAAATAGGCCCTTAAGTGGCAACGAAAATTCAGAAAATCAGAGTTAAGAAATTTGACTTAAAAATTTGAATAAGTTATCTATATTATTTTAAAAATATGTAACAATAGAATCTATATAAAATTGAACGTATTTTCTAAACTACTAGGTTTATTTAAAAAAATAAAAAATCTATTTGGTGAAAATTTGAAATTTCAATGTAGTAGTACTTAAATTTCGAGGAAAAAATAAGAAGTAGGTGTCTGTCTGACCACCCTAACCAAAATAAAATGATAATATTTTTTTATAATATTTTAGATATAAGTAGAGGACTCATGTCCTGATGTGATGCATATTTTTTTGTAATTTGTTTCCAATTAAATAATTAATTATGATTTTTTTATTACAACTTTTAAAAATATAAAAGATCATATGTCCGACCACCTTAACTTGGTCAAAACTTCATGAAATTCAATTTTTAATTTTTTAATCCTATAGTATGTAGAGCATATAATGTGATGCATGTTTCAGATTCAAAAAATGTGATACCGTTTGAAAGCTATAGATTTTTTTCAATCATCCTATCAATCAGGACTTTAGTCGTAATTCAAATAGAAAATCAATAATAATTATTTATTAAATTCAAACTAAAGCATAATTTATATTGGTGGAAAGCTAAGAATCTCCTTTAAAAACTCTTTTTGTTTTATCAATTTTTGGTAAAAGAAAGTCATCAGCCACATGGGCCATCATATCACTTACATATCGCCACTTTTTGGCCCATCATGATCCTACACATACCCAGTCTTCATATGGTGCAATGTTAGTATCATCCATCAACCAAAAAAATATATGAACTAAAGGCATACCTTCATTACCTAGATCCATTGAAGCATTACACCACTCGATGATTGATTTTGCATCTGTCAACTTTACATTGTCTTTATACTTTAACTCTTGTCGTGCTAATGCTCTTTTAATGCATGCTCCTACACCATCATGCTCCCCCTTTCCATTTCCGACCTCACAAAAGTTCCACAAATTTTGAGCACCTGTAATAACATGCATCTTGTACAACCGGTAGAACATGTGCGAGTTCTTGAATTGTGTTGCACAATTATCAGACCATATTATATGTCAGTCGTATTTTATGCGCCTCTGAGCCAAACCGCTATAGAACATCTGGAAGCAACCTTGTACAAACTCTAGAGAATGTGTGTGATCATCACTAATTTAAAAGTGGTACTCGCTCAATACCTTCCTTTGGTCATTTGTACTATCAGATGCATGAATGAAAGCTATGTGCACAAATATTGAAACCTGTGTGGAGTTTTAATACTATGACTCCACCTCACATTGTGGCTGTAGAGTGTAGTTCTCTGCAAATTCAACTACTGATACTATGCTTCCAACTAGAAAGGTGTCCTTGCATAGCTTGAATTGTGTTTCCAACCATCGAACTCTATGGGTATGCATTGCATACTTAAATAGTATATTTTCACAAAACATGGAGATAAACTGGTACACTAGAATCTTCTCAATAACCAAATCACACCTCTTTGATTGAGACCCATCTTTTGTACCATATGCCACTGTTTTATACTTCCTGAACTCTACTAGTTTTTGGCCCACCTCATCTATTCTTTCCATATGTTGACATACTTGATTCTTGTTCAAGTTGTTTTATGCTATGTTTGGTTGCAATTACTTTGATACTGGATACATTTTGTTATGATGTTTTGATCGTTACTATTGAGCAACAACATTATTGTGGGATGTAGTTATCTGATTATTGTTTCACATGTATTATGGATTAATGATGTTGTAGAGTTAGCATGAGATGTTATTATGAGACTATTGGAATTATAATGGAAGTGTCAGTTTCAATGAGTGTATTGGTGAAGAGTACGGTTTCGCATCACTCGCTTGCGAGCGCCCTGCGAATCCGTAATTCCTTCTTCACGGTGCATATTATATGTTGGATATATTGTATGATGTTGTTTACTTGGTTGCAGGATTGCAGGTACATAACATTGACTCCACCTGGTTTCACAGGTTTGAGTGTGTCGATCCAATGGTTAAGTTGAATGGGAGATAGTAGCTAGGTAACATGTGTCAAGTCTATACCCTAGCCTTAGTGTGTCATCAGTTGTGTGTGTCGAGTCATTGTCTATCTTGCTTTGATGTTATTTAATTCTGAAGCATTTTTGATTTGGAAATAGATATTTAGAATAATTACATTTAAATCATGTTGATGGTTATTTAATTTAAATAATGCAATGTGGATAAAATTTTATACTTAAATTAATTAATTAAATTTAATCCAAGGGGGTTGAATTTAGTTATTAAATAATTAAATTAATTAATTAAACGGGATTCAAGAAAATGAAAGGAAATAAAAGAATTAGAATTAAGTTTGGAATTTAATTCCAACGTGTGAGAATTAAATTAGAAATTGTAATTAAATGTTTATTTGGGAAATTGGATGCAACTTTGGAAATTAATTTATTATTTGAAATTGCATTTTAAATTGAAAGTGGGTTTTTGGAAAGTGAAATTGAAATTGAAATCTGAAATTGAAAGTGAAATTAAAATTGAAAATTGAAATTGAAATTGAAATATCTAATTTGCATGTAATGTGAATTAGGGTTGTAAATATTGAAATTGAAATTGAAATTGAAATATTTAATTTACATGTAATGTGAATTAGGGTTGAATTAGGTATTTTTGATTTATAAGAATATATGTTTTAATTTTAGGGGAAGAAAGTTTTATAGAAAAATACATTTTTACAGCAGGGAAGAAATTTTGGAAAATTTGCACAAGGGTTTGAAGAAAGCTTGATTATAGAATTGATTGAAGGAAAAATTGTTTGCATTTGTTGGATTTTGGATTGGATGCATTGGAGGATTGAAAAAAATTCAGGAAATCTTTTGAGGAGGCTTGCATCAAAAATTCATCTCTTCCTATAGCTTCTTGTACCAGGTTTTCCTCTTTGTGTTTTATTGTTCTTGATTGTTTTCTTTAAAATAGTAACGATTAAAGATTTATTTGTTAAACCTGTTTTAGAAAATAGATTTGATATTAGAAGAAAAAAATTAATCAAATTTACAGTCTTTGTTTGTGAAAATTCTTGAGTGAAAATTGTGAAAACCTTAGTTGAATTTAAATTATTTGGGGAAATCAATTTTGTTGTTATTGAAATCAAACATAGAGATTGAACAATGCATTTAGAATGTTTTTAGAAAATGAAACTTTCTGTTTATTATCAAAAAACGGATTTTAAAATCTGCAGTATAATTATATTTTCATGGTAAAATGGTCTGATTGCGTCGCCTATAACTTCACTTTCACAAACTGGGTTTTTAAAAAATTTAAAGGGTTTTTGCATTTTACAATTTTCCAATCCTAGTTCAAAATTCTAAAATACCCAGATCGTAGTTTTTGAGTTATACTTAAAACATGAGACTGCTGTTAAGATATTTTCCCATGACTGTTCTGAAAATAAAATATTAATATTTTATGTATTGTTATTATAATATTAAAATATTATTTAATAATATTTTATATTATAATTTATAATACTAAAGTATTATATTTATTTATATTATTTTAAATAAAATTTGTATATTAGATTAGTGGAATTAAAATTATAAACATATGGGGAAATTATTGTTTATTTTAAAATGGCATGTTAAAGTTTAATTGAAGGAGTTAAATATTTGATTTAAAGAATGCATAATTTAAAATTGAATTGTGGAATTTAAATCCATATGTAAAAGGTCCAATTATTAATTTGATTTAATTGGAAAAATATATTTATATTTTGAAATATTGATGATAAAGGATATTTTATTTTGAATTAATCAATTTGATATTCTGCAAAGGATAGAAGATATGTTAATAATTAAATATATTTAAATATATTAATTTATGTTTAGTATATATATAGTGAAGATATATATCCATTTGAGAGAATAAATAATATGTTATCTTATTTTATTCTGTTGTTTGCAAATTGGGTATTATTAGTGTTCTAAAAGAAATAATTAGTATGTATAGAAAATGAATAAAGAAAGATATTTTTTTTTATAGAAGTAATTACTTGATTTAAAAGGAAACATTTATTTTGTTAATATGATTGAAAAAAATATATTGAAATGTATATATATATTCATGAGTATTTTCAATCAGTATTTACCTTGTTTTATTTAAGTGCATGTAATTCAACTTTGCATGAAGAATTTAAATGATAAGTTTTGAATGTATGGTCAAAATTGATATATTGAAGAATTATAGAAATATTTATATTTAAATGTTTGTTTTAATTAATGAGATTTAATTAGAAACAATATGAATGCGTGGTCAAATAGATAAGCCAAAAGATATTTTTTATACATTGATGAAATTTCGTGTTTTTAAATGGATAGAGAAACAATATGTTATTATATTAAAATGATTGAATGTTTTAAATAGAAAAGTGAATGAGATGTAAGAATTGGTTAGGAAATGGAAAGAGTGTACTTGCATGGATTTGTGTCGATTAAAAAGTAAATTAAGAAGTTGTTTTATTGATGAGGCAATCAATTATGTTATTTATTAATTTCTATTTAGATTAATTGAATCATTGTGATTGGATTATGAAAGAGATATGGATTTAGTATATCCAAAAGTAGTATTTCTTCATGACTTTCTTAAAGGATTTAATTCTCTGTATTCAGTAAAAGGAGGTAAGTTTAATTGTTTTATATTTTCAATAATGAAAAGGGAAATAGAGGTTATGATTATTTTAGATGATCTACTTATCATGTCTTTGACTTTGTCAACACTACCTATTGAATGAGTGTGGATTTAGGAAATCCAAATATTAGATTTGATTGATGACTTGAATGCTTTTGTTGCTATGTCGTCAAGTTGCATTGTTGGTTTTGGGATTTAGTGTTAGTCCTAAATTATAAGTCTTCCAAAAGAACTTTAGAGGATAAGGGTTGTTGAATCTTTATGCCATCCAGTTGTTTTCCCTTGGGTAGTGCATATTCAGTTTTACCCGATTTTCACGAATGGGGATGTTTGCACCTCCTTGGTTTAGGAGCGGATTATGGGATCCGTGTCTCCTTGTATGGAGTGACCTTGTTATGTGGTTTCATCTTGTTGCCTCCAAAGGAGTGGACTATGTGGAAGATGTTTGGAGTGAGATATTTTGTACCTCCTGTGAAAGGAGTGGACTATGTGATTGTTGCCTCCAACATGTTTGGAGTGAGTTCTATTATTTGTATCCTCCTTGTGTTGGAGTGGATTATGATGCCTAGTTGGTATGCACTTGTGGCTCCCTTGGTGGATTGTTTAGGTGTGTGTTGTCGAATAGAAGAGTGGCTTCTGTTAGGCGCTAGAGCCCAAAGAGGTAAACTAGATAACCTTCAAGAGTGATTTAAACAAGTGATAATTAAAATAATGTACTTAGAAGATTAGGACTAACTTCTCACTAATCAAGATAATTTAATCCTCACTCATAGACACAAGGGCTTGTTTAGACTTGGGATGAGTGAGAAGGCCTGGAATGGAAAGATCAACTATCTAGTTCTTGCGAGAGGTAGTTGATTCCACATGAGTGAGTATGAGTGTCGGGATTCGGTTGAGACCACCAGGATTACTTGTGCCGGAGCCTATGAAGAATGCCCAGAGGAGATCTCATGACAAACCTTACAATGACACTCTATCTATGACAACTGTTGTTAATTGTTTTATGTGTATGGTTCTGTGAGCATACTTGATTATTATTATGTCTGGAAGCAATGTGACCTATGTCAGTGATGTTGGAGTTGTACTTGTATTGTATTTTATTTGTACTTGTATTGTACTTGAGTTGTACTTGATTCGTACTTGTATGGTGAATGAGTTGTACTTGTTAATTCATTTGGTTGGTTATAACAGTATGAGTCAGTTTGAGTCTGCCTTTGGTTAGAGGTAGTAGAATCTTGTCCATGTTACTTTGTTACTATCTCCTAGCATGGGGGGTGGGCCTTCAGGTACCACATTGGTTGGGTGGAACATGCACCAAAATCTTTGGGTCCCCATCGATCTTCATTACTTGGTGGCGAGACATCCAGATGGACAGCTCGCGGTTCTTGTTGTATTATCTTGCATTGTAATATTTTAACTTGTATAAGTTATTTTATCCCTCTTATGTTTATGACGTGGAATTTTGTAATTGTAATCTTATGTTCTATTGCCTCATTCTGGGAATGAGTGATGTAACTATTGGTTTAAGATAATGTTTATGAGATTATATCATGGTTGATTATCTTATTATGTTATGTGGTATTCTTATGATGTATGATGTTTATATCATAAGGTTCATAATGCTATGGTTATATGTAATATGTATGTGTGGGTTTAAGTAATCCTAACGTTGTAGCCTTAGAGGTTGTTGTTAATTAGTAAGTGAATGTGTATGTTAAATACACTTTATAAAAAAAATTGGTTCGCTTATGACGTTAATTGCAACTTCCTTTACGGTTATTTGGTGGGGCATTACACAACCACTGATACTATGCTTCCAACTAGAAAGGTGTCCTTGCATAGCTTGAATTGTGTTTCCAACCATCGAACTCTATGGGTATGCATTGCATACTTAAACAGTATATTTTCACAAAACATGGACATAAACTGGTACACTAGAATCTTCTTAATAACCAAATCACACATTTTTGATTGAGACCCATCTTTTGTACCATATGCCACTATTTTATACTTCCTGAACTCTACTAGTTTTTGTCCCACCTCATCTATTATTTCCATATGTTGACATACTGGCATATGTTGGAAGCCACCGAAATGCTCGCATGAACCATCCAAGCATGTTGTCTTGTAGAATAACTGACCATCCTCTATTTCACATAAAATTTTTTATAAGAACTCTCTTAAAGATTTTGGTGGAGTTTCTATGCCACAATCCTAGAAAACATCGTTAGTATGCAAATCTAAACATATAGAATGATAAACATCATAATGGTTATAAAATTCAATATGTAGTCTACAAAAACAAGTGGTTCATGTGTGATTTATCTTGACATAAAAAGTTTTAAGCATTTCAAAAAATCTTTGAGAAATACTAATTTGAGGATAATCATTTTCAATTTTTTGAAAAACTTGGGTTTGAGTCATATCCAAAAAAATTCTTTGGATTTGGCTCGTGATTCCGACTACCGATTCTCCTTCTTACCACATCCCTTTGATTCAGAGAAGGCCTTGTGTTATTCTTCCAATACTCTTCAATTAGTTTTCTCAAGGCTTCGACAACTTATTTATATTTTCATGATAGTCTCCCCGAGAATGCTCATAATTCATTTGAATCATTGCCCTCAATTTTTTTTTTCCTTTGAATGGTTCTTAAATTTTTTCTACTAATTCTCATTTGTTCACTCATCTTTCTAATGAGATGAGCCCTCTTTGTTTGACAACTTACCAAAGTCGATAAAATGACATGTTAGGTGACATTACTATCCTTTGAGTGTGAGGTCTTACCCACAGTCTACTAAGCATCCATTATATTCTTCACAATAGTGTCTTCACTTGATACATTTGATCTTCTCAACCCAATATTCTTCATGATGTTCCTATACTTTACACCCTGCATCATTTCAATAAATAGTTGACATCTTGTAGTCTCATTTATCCTTTCAACAAATCGTTCTCAAATATTATCAACATATCTTCTACAAGTGTGTGTTGAAATCTTACCTTCCATGTGCTGAAAAATCTCACCATCAATATTAATCAAATTCTTTGGCTTTCTATGCAAAATTCTAGGTGGTGTTCTCCTAGGTACATACATCTCAACATTAGGAATTTCATAAATATTTAATTGAGGTGGGCTAGATTGCATACCTTTGATCAAGGGTGCATAATAAGACATACCTTGAGGTTCACATGGGGATGATGGCATATCTTCTTCGTCAAATCCAAGTCATGATGTACTCTCAACTTGAAATGTGTTGGATGGTGTCCAACAATATTCACTTGCGGTAGATGGTGTCCCGACATATTCACTTGTAGTAGATGGTTTCCATCTATATTCACTTGTGCTAGATTGTGTCCCTCCATATTCTCTTGTGCTTAATGGTGTCCCTTCATATTCACTTGCCATAGAGGGTGTGTCTCCAACTACGGTATCTGAATCTATCTTACGACGATGCTTTCGCATTTGTGCCTTTTGTGCTGCCAATTCTTGTTCTCTTTTTGATGGTTGAGGTTCCTCTTCAATTGGCTTGTTTTCGTTAATCATTTCAAATTTTTTCTTTTCACAATAAGCCGCCACTCAAACTCTCTCATTTTCTTTGAAGGTTTCGTTCTCTTCTTTTGTTAGTTTCCTCTTTATCTTTTTCTTTGGCATGGCGGATAATTTTATTTGTACCATGGTAATGAGACGAATATTAGTTCCTAAAAAATGTATCCATTCAAGTTAATTGAAGAATATGTCATTCAAGGCTTCATTTAAATAATACTTACAATCATCATGTACAAAATCTAACCTAGCATAGACAAAGGTGACATGATTTTTTTCAATCCAGAATGACTTAAAGAAAAGTGGTAACGTGGCATGCCATGATTGCAAGATAGGATCAAAATGGAAGCATGGACAAGCATACAAAATTTCAACTTATGTCATATATATGTATACAAACTATGGAAGCATACATGGTGTGGGAGAACCATTGAATGAGAAGGGTGTTGGGCATGAATCCCTATACTGAATTTTTGAGTTTTCCATGAGATTTCAAGTGGTTTTGATATGCTAAAGTGTGTTTTGAGTTGGGGCAGTATGGTTTCTTGTTAAATTGCTGTTTTTCAATAAACCACTAGTTTCTTGGGTAAAAAGGAGGGTTTTTGGTGCATGTGAAGATGGGTAAAAGTAAGGTTCTTTCTGTTTTTGAGTCTAAGATAATGATCTATGTTAAATAAGGTCTATGATACTACTCTTAATATGTATTTATTTCTTTTGAGTTACTCTAGGTGTTTAGGGGGGAGATTTGGCTTGACATTTGCAAACAATTACATTTTTTGGAAAAGTTGTGAAGAGATAAGTTAGTTAAGAAGTTACAAAAATAGTCAGATATGTAAATTATCGAATGGAGGCTTCTCTTCAAGATTTGAATAAAATAAAATAAAGGAATTCTCTATTTTTTGTGATTTTCCTGTGTTTTCCTATGTTCTTTCTTTGTGGACAAACCCGTACAGGGTTGTGAGGACTTGAAGGTTTGGAAGATAATTGATGCATGAATTTATCTTCACTTGAATAATTTTTTGTGCCAAATGTGTTTGGGAGTCTCGAAGAGCATGGGTTTGGTCAGTGGAGTGATGCACTAGGCTGGCTAGAGCACATTTATACGTGAAAGTGAATAACCATGATGGCAATTCTGAAAAATAATGAGTGTAATGGCATTGTGAGTGTTTTATAAGTTTGTGCAGAGGTATTGGAAGGTGTTTGGACCCTTGGGAGGAATGGGAGAGGCTCGGAGTTGTGAAATCCTTGAAAACCCTTGTTTTTGCTTGTATTTTGGAGGGTTTCTTGGGACAGTAGGGTAATGACCTTATGTGGGAAAATTAATCATGAAATTTGTGGTTTTTTATCATGAAAATTGACTATAACAAACCTATAACCACCTTTTAACTACCAAGACCTTCATTTGTCTTAAAAATTGCTAACATTGACAATGTTTACTAAATAAGCAACATTATGCAACTATTTTGTCCAAGACACCTAAGACCACTCAAATACCTTCATTTCATCCCTAATACAACTTATAGACTCTTTTTTTTCACTTCCATTTACAATTTGAATAATTTTCCTTCAAAGATTATATGGAAAAATTGACAATTTTTTGAAGCAAGAGTGCATACTTGCACATTTGATCACCAAACTCACAAAAACCCTAAATACATAAAATATTGGTCTATTTAGACCTTATTTTTAATAAAATCTATGAGAAAGCATCTAAAAACTCTTGAACTCACCCAAGGACCTTAAGACATATTGTCACCAAGGTATATTTTGAAACATGGTTGTAGGTGCCCCTGCACCACGGGTTTTGAATACTGCAAGAGGAAGCATGCTTAAAGGATGAATTTTGGTGAGATATTTGGAATGTGTATTTGGTTTATTTCAATCAATAACATGCTGATTATAGTGTCTTGGATGTTTGGATAAAGTTTGGTAGTTACCTGCCATTATTTGTTGTTATTTTTCCATGTAAGTTGTAGCATTGAGTTCTTGAATTAGTGAATCATGAACGAATTGAATGGTTCTGAGTTTCTAATCAGATTTATTCTATGTTACATAGCTAAAAAACCAGAATTTCAAATGGAGTAGTTCAACCCAATTATGTAGCCTTAGCTTCTTCTTTCTTCAAACTCCACAACAATTTGACTTGTTCAAAAGCTTGTTCCCCCCCAAACTTCAATTGTATATCAGTTTTCAATGGATTTCAAAGTTCAATTGATATTATATGTCTTTCAACATGGAAAATCTACTATTTCATGCAAAGGTGGAAGAAAGATCATGGAAAAGGTGATGGAATGTGAAAACAATTCTTGCACACTTCACAACATCATCAAAAATCTACTTTTTGTTGGAGCACGCGCAGAACTAGGAGAATATATAGACTGTGGGCCTTGACATCATGGGTATATTGAGTTCTTTTACTATTTTTAGTGGAATAAAAAATGCGCTCATATTATAAAATGATAGTTATTTCTTCTTAAAATGGTAACATTTCTACTTCTTCAAAACACGCACACATTATATGAAATATGGTTTTCTTAATATGGGAGAGAGTGGGAGAGTGGGAGAATGGGAGAGTGAGAGAAAGATATAGTGGGAGGGAGAGAGGGGTAGAGTGGGAGAAAGATAGATTGGGAGAGAAAGAGGGAGAGAGGGAGGGAGAGGGAGTGGGAGAGAAAGAGGGAGAGGGGGAGGAGAGGGAGAGGGAGAAATAGATAGTGGGAGAGATGGAGATAGAGAGGGAGGGAGAGAGGGGGGAGTGGGAGAAAGAGAGAGTGGGAGAGAGTGGGAGAGTGGGATAAAGAGAGATTGGAAGAGAGTCAGAGAGTGGGAGAAGGGGAGAGTGGGAGGGAGAGAGGGGGAGAGTGGGAAAAAGAGAGAGTTGCAGAGAAAGAGGGAGAGAGGGAGGGAGAGTGAGAGAGGGAGGGCGAGGGAGAGGGAGAGGGGGAAAAAGATATATTTGGAGAGATGGAGATAGAAAGGGAGGGAGAGAAGTGGAGAGTGGGAGAAAGAGAGTGTGAGCGAGTTGGAGAGTGGGACAAGGGGAGAGTGGGAGAAAGAGAGAGTGAGAGAGAATGGGAGAGTGGGAGAAGAGGAGAGTGGGAGAAATATATAGTGGGAGGGAGAGAGGGTGAGAATGGCAGAGAGAGAGTGTGGGAGAGAAAGAGGTAGACAGATGGAGAGAGGCAAAAAGAGGGAGAGGAAGGAGAAAGAGATAGTGGGAGAGATAGAGATATAGAGGGAGGGAGAGACAAATTGAGAGAGATATAAAGGGTAGAGGGTTAAGAGTTAAGGGATTAAATGGTTAAGAGATAGAGGGTAGATGGAGATAATGGGAGAGATGGATACCCCTATACCCTCTTCATTCATCAACACTCAACCCTCAACCCTTAAACCTGAATCCCTCAACCCCTATACACTCTTAATACCTCAACCCTCAACCCTCAACCCTTAAACCCTAATCCATCAACCCCTATATCCTCTTAATCACTCAACCCTCAACCCTCAACCCTTAAACCCTAATCCCTCAACCCCCATACCCTCTTAATCTCTCAACCCTCAACCCTCAACCATTAAACCCTAATCCCTTAACCCCTATATGCTCTTAATCCCTCAACCCTCAACCCTTAAACCCTAATCTTTCCACCCCTATACCCACTTAATCCCTCAACCATCAACACTCAACCCTCAACCCTTAAACCCTAATCCCTCAACCCCTATACCCTCTTAATCCCACAACCCTCAACCCTTAAACCCTAATCCCTCAACCCCTATACCATCTTAATCCCACAACCCTCAACCCTTATACCCTCTTAATCCCTCAACCCTCAACCCTCAACCCTTAAACCCTAATCCTTCAACCCCTATACCCTCTTAATCCCTCAACCCTCAACACTTAAATCCTAACCCCTCAACCCTTATACCCTCTCAATCCCTCAACCCTCAACCCTTAAACCCTAATCCATCAACCCCTATAGCCTCTTAATCCCTTAACCCTCATCCCTCAACCCTTAAATGCTAATCCCTCAACCCTTATATGCTCTTAATCACTCAACCCTCAACCCTTAAACCCTAATCCCTCAAACCCTATACCATCTTAATCCCTCAACCATCAACCCTCAACCCTCGACCCTTAAACCCTAGTCCCTCAACCCCTATACCATCTTAATCCCTCAACCCTCAACCCTCAACCCTTAAACCCTAATCCCTCAACCCCTATACCCTCTTAATCCCTCAGCCCTCAACCCTCAACCCTGAAACCCTAATCCCTCAACCCATATACCCTCTTAACCCCTCAACCCTCAACCCTCAACCCTTACACCCTAATCCCTCATCCCCTATACCCTCTTAAACCCTCAACCCTCAATGCTCGACCCTAAACCCTTCAACCCTAATCCCTCTATCCCTATACCCTCTTAATTCCTCAACCCTTAAACCCTAATCCCTCAACTCCTATAACCTCTTAATACCTCAACCCTCAACCCCCAACCCTTAAACCCTAATCCCTCAACCCCTATACCCTATTATTCCCTTGACCCTCAACCCTCAACCCTTAAACCCTAATCCCTCAACACCTATAACCTCTTAATCCCTAAACCCTAAACGCTCAACCCTTAAACCCTAATTCCTCAACCCATATACCCTCTTAATTCCTCAACCCTCAACCCTCATCCCTAAACTGTCAACCCTTCAACCCTAATCCCTCAACCCCTACAACCTCTTAATCCCTCAACCCTCATCCCTCAACCCTCAACCCTTCAACCCTAATCCCTCAACCCCTATACCCTCTTAATCCCTCAACCCTCAACACTAAACACTTAAAACCTAATCCCTCAACCCCTATACCCTCTTAATCCCTGAACCCTTAAACCCTAAACCCCTATACCCTCTTAATCCCTCAACCCTCAACCCTCAACATTTAAACCCTAATCCCTCAACCCCTATACCCTCTTAATCCCACAACCCTCAACTCTCAACCCTTAAACCCTAATCCCTCAACCCCTATACCCTCTTAATCCCTCAACCCTCAACCCTCAACCCTCAACCCTTAAACCCTAACCTTCAACCCCTATACCCTCTTAATCCCTCAACCCTCAACCATCAACCTTTAAACACTAATCCCTCAACCCCTATACCCTCTTAATCCGTCCACCCTTATAGCATCTTAATCCCTCAACCCTAAACCCTAAACACTTAAACCCTAATCCCTCAACCCTCAACCCTTAAACCATAGTCCCTCAACCCTCAACCCTCAATGCTTAAATCCTAATCCATTAACCCCTATACCCTTTTAATCCCTCAACCCTCAACCCTCAACCCTTAAACCCTAATCCCTCAACCCCTATACCCTCTTAATTCCTCAACCCTTAAACCCTAATCCCTCAAACCCTATACCCTCTTTATCCCTCAACCAGCAACCCCCAATCCTTAAACCATAATCCGTCAACCCCTATACCCTCTTAATCCTTCAACCCTCAACCCTTAAAACCCTAATCCTCAACCCTATACCTCTTATCCCTCAAACCTCAACCCTCAACTCCTAAACCCCCTCCCTCTCTCTATACATTTCTTAATTCTCAACCTAAAACCCTAATTATCACTTCTATACCTCTTTTAATTTCAACCTCAACACTCAACCTCCTCAACCTCAACCTCAACCTCAGCCTTTCAACCTCAACCTTAAAACCCTAATACCTCAACCCCTATACCTTTTAACTCCTCAACCTTTCAACCTCAACCCTCAACCCTTAAACCCTAATCCCTCAACCCCTATACCCTCTACCCTATAAAATTTAATCCCACAAACCCTAACCCATAAACCGTCTACCCTCTACCGTCAATCCTCTACCCTCTATCCTCAACTCTAATCCCCTAACCCTTAAAGCCACTTAGTAAACTCTCTACCCTAATCCCTCAACCCTCTTGACCCTTAATCCCTTAAACACTCAACCCTAAAACCTGGACCGTCAACCCTTAAACCCTCTACTCTCTATCCTTTACCCTCTACCCTCTGCCCTCAACCCAATACTCTCTACCCTAACCCCTCAATCCTAATCCCTTAACCCTTACACAACTAAATCCAACAAAACTCTATACCCTAATCCCTAAACCCTCAACCCTTAATCTTTCAACCCCTATAACCTTTACCCTATATATTGGACCCTCAACCCTCAACCCTCAATATTCATCCCTCAACCCTTAAACCCTCTACCCTCTACCCTATACATTAAACCCTCATTCCTCAATTCTCAACCCTCAACCCTTAATCCCTCAACCCTCAATCCTTAAACCCTAAACCCTCTACCCCTATACCCTCTACCCCTTCATTGGACCCTCAAACCTATACCATAAACCCTCTAGCCTCAACCAAGTAAACCCTTAACCCTAAACCCTTAACCCTAAACCCTTCAACTCTAAACCCTTAAACCTTCTACCCTATAGCCTCAACCAAATACCCTCTACCATCGACCCTATTCCCTCAACCCTCAAATCTTAAACCCTAATACCCTAGAAACCATCAACCCTATAGGTCCTCCAGCCTAATCCCTCAACCCTATACCCTCAACCCCTATCACTTTCTATCTATCTATAAATTTCACCTCTCCCTCCCTCCCTCCTACTCTATCTACCATCTCCCTCTTTCTATGTACCTCTCATTCAGTCAATCCCTACCACCCTCTCTCGCTCCCTCCATCCATATCTCTCAATGTCCCTCCCACTCTATCCAACCCTCTCCCATTCCATCACTCTCCCTCTCTCATGCCTCTCCCTCCCACCCCCTCTCTCTCTCAGGTTTCTCCCTTTGGAAACCTACCTAGGTGACTCTCTCTCTATCTCTATCCCCTCTCTCTATTTATCCCTCCCACCCTACCTAGATAAGTCCCTCTCACTCCACCCACCTCTTTCTCTACCTCTATCAGGTCACTCACTCCCACACCCTTTCCCTCTCTCAAGTCTATCACTCACACACTCTCTCTCTCCCACTCCCTCTCTCCCACACTCCTCTCTCACACTCCCTCTCACTACCTATCTCTCAAGTCTCTCCCTCTCACCCACTCACACTCTAAATTCTCTCCCTTTGGCACCCTACCTACATATCTCTATCTTTATCTCCATCTCTCTCTATCCCCCCCTCTCTCTCCCACCCCCTCTCTCACTCCCTCCCTCTATCCCTCCCATGCTACTTAGCTAAGTCCCTCTCACTCATACCCCTTCTCTCCCACTCCATCTCTCTTAAACTCCCACTTCCGCCCCCTCTCCATCTCTCTAGACTCTTTCTCTCTCTAAATTCTCCATCCCTCTAAAGACATACGTAAATACATACATACAAGCATAATACATATGTACATATAATCCTACATCCATACAAGAATACATACATACATGTGTAGATACAATCTTACATACATACATGAATACATACAATATATATGCATTGATACATAAAAGCATACATACATACATACAAGCATGCATACATGCATACATACATGACATACAAGCATACATATACATACAAACATAAACATATATCAGCATACATTCAATATATTGGTATTTAACATAAATGAGGACATAACGCAAGTGCGTTATACCACACTCGTGGTATGTCTTAGTTGACATGTTTCCCGCAGAAGCAAAAACCATGTCAAAACTGAGATATAATACGAGTGCGTTATAACGTGAGCGCGTTATAGAGCGCACATGTTATATCTTGATTTGGGAATTCCCAAGCCTTGGGCTTGGTATTTGCCTTGTAATACCAACCCAAAGTCTTGGAGGGCATTCCCAACAACTAGAGAAATGTTTTTAAAAAATATACCATATTTCACATAATCGAGTTCGTGCTCACCGTTAGGATTGCACGTGGTTCAATATCGAAAAAATCAAACACATGGGTAATTTTGGGTTCTCTCTTGGCTATCCAACAATGTAATTTTTTTCACTTTCTGAAAATGTTAAGCCTTTCATCAAAAATTTATTTTATTTGTATGTCTTTTTTTGGCCAAAAAATAGTGTTTGGTATTTTTTTCGTTATAAATTACATTTTTAGAAACTAGGCTCCATTCTACAAATTTTTTAAAAAATAAAAAAATCAATTAGTTTCCAAAATTTGTAGGGGTAGCATGACCAAAACTTTTTTTTTTCAGTAAAATGTCCACTTCGAAAATTAGTAAAAAATCAAATATTCATTAAAAAATTATCAGAAAAATTGTGCATCAACTACATACTGTTAGCTAACTTTTGGCCATTGCAATTTTAAAAATATTAAAAAAAAATCACCGTACGTGGGTCGTACAAGAGTTGCTATGTTATGTTTTTTTGGAAAAACATCACCAATTTGTGTATGTTCCTCTTTTGAACCCCTTAATCTCAACCATTTTAAAAATAAATTAGTAGTTTAAAAAGTAGACTCAAAGCACTTTGATCCTTGTTTTTGTTCCATCTCAAAATTTTGAGCGTAACTATCCTCAATTTCACATCCAAGGTGAGTATTTCCTGATTTCAGAAAAAAGTTGTCCACTTAAATCCCCTTTTTGGGAACCATCTTGGGGCACTTACCCGAATGCAATATGGATACACACAGATTTTGGTGAATGATGGATGCATGCTAGTGTGAAAAGGGATAGAAAAATGAGAGGGATCGACCCTTGAATCTGAGATGTTGTAGAGGTCCAACAAGTCTATGAGTCATCCAGACTTTATTAGATATGATGATGTATTACTTATCCAGGGATTGGGATTTTAAAATGGCTTACTTACCCTATATTTGATAACACACATAGGTATGATGCATCAAGGTATAAAGAACCAGGATGGCATTGTACCTAGTGTGATGGACTTTGACTTGACAATCAAATAGAAGTACTCTTGTTCACACCTAGCATACAAAACCTTATTTAAAATGTAGTTCAAATATTTCAAATGTCTCAGACAAAAACACAGAAAGGGAATCCTTCCTATGTGGTCAACAAGACACCAAAAACATCTTCTCTACAAACCAAACAAAGCATGCATGACCAAGGATATATTACAAGAACATCCAATCAACACAACAAATAAAAAAATAATGATCATTTCCCCATTCCTCTTTCGAAATATTTTTGTTCAGACATCATTGAGAGGTCATTGGAATGAGTGCAATAAGATAAATCAAAAGACAAAGATCAAGAAAATGTTCTTCATACTGCTAGCCAAGACTAAACTATGATGATGTTTGATGTTGATGGCCATTGTAGGAAGGATTCATCCTAGGACATGATGTTATCAGATGACGGTGAGATTCAATGGATAATAATCTATTGATATTTGCAGTTGAGCAACTTGTTTACCTACTGACCTATACTTAAGACCTTGACGTTTGAGAACACACTTTTGATTGCTAAGCTTGCTTCCAGTGGGTTGCCAGAGGGTGATGTGTCACAAAAAAGTGTAGACCTTGGCACTTTTTCACTCATTTTGGCCTTTTCCATTGGATTTTGGCCTAGTTTTACATTGATTCGGCCTTGTAAGCATGCAATTCAACAATAACCTAACAGGTTTTTAGTAGGGTGTTGTGAGAAGTGTTGTAACACATTTACTAACTTTTCTAAGACAATTTAAAGACAATTTACCTAAAAAACACCTTCTTACACCTTTCTAAGACTTATGACAAAGTGTTGCAAAGTGTTGTAATGCATTTTTACACTTATCTAGGCTTATCACCCATAAATTAACTCTTTTATTATGCTAATTTTTCCCCTTAATGTAGGTTTAGGCTCAATTAAAGTGTGTTTCAGGGGGAAAAGTTGATTAACTTCATTAAGCACAAATTAATCTTCGACCACCACATAAATTTTCCCAAGTGGACTAGGTCGCCACTTTTGGCGACCTAGTCCCTTTAGGCATAAAATTCAAAATTAAAATAAAATTTAATTGGAATATTTCCTCCTAAACCCTAGTGTCAACCCATCATCTTTCATTTTAGGATAATTAGGGTTTTACATGTACAAATAAGGGTTTTCACCTTCTTTTTTCTCTCTCCAAGCTCGTTTCTACATATCTTCAAAAATACTCTAGCTCTCAAGTCTTCCAAAGCAAGCAATCAAGCACAAGGGTTTCACAAGAAACCTCCATTGGAGCTACTCTTGAATGTTGTATACCATCAACAACAAAGGTTTAGGAAGTGTTTCCTTCAATTTCATCATTCAATCTTTCTTTCCTTTGGTTTTATCTCATTTGGGTTTAGTTACCATCAAAGGGGTTTGACTTAGGCAAACCCCTATTTCCTAACCCCAATACTCTCTTGGTATTTGCATGTGATTGCAGGTTTTTATGTAGATTTGGTCAAGTGAAAAGTTTTAGAGAAAGTACAAACATTCCCCACAATTCACATCAAAGCATCAAACCTTAGAAAGAGCCAAAAGACAAGTTGCAGGTCACTTTCGGGAGTTCTAGACACAGGTTGCTATAGAAAAAGGAAACATCAATTGGGAACCACTAAATCAAAACCTAAATACTTAGAAAGAACCAAAAGGACTAGGTCGCCCCTATTAGCGACCTTGTCCCCGTGCTAAGCCTAGAAAAGGGTTTTGGCATTTTTGGGTACTCTTTTCCCCAAAACCTGTTTTGGTAGAATTTCCTGATAGGAGGACTAGGTTACCCCACTTGGCGTAAGTGTCCCTCTACTGATTTAAAACATTTTCCAAAGGATTCCGGGTCCATTCATCAACAACATCACACTTCCAGGTGCACAAGTTCTCAACTTTCCCGCTTATCTTCTATACTGCATACATTTAGATAATTTTAGAGTAGTTTGCATTAGCTTAGATTTATTTTGTTTTCATTAGTTTATTATCATATCATTTTAAGTGTTTAGAAACACAATACACACATATCAAAATTTCATCAATCAACCCCTCCTTTTGAATGCAACTGCCAAAATCCTGTAACCACCAAGAGCTCCTAGGGTGAAAAACCCTAAGGGCCTAGTAGAGGGAATCCTTTTGCCCTAGGTCCTAATGTTATATTTTTGGTGGTACATTTTGGTGAACCCGACCATAGACCATTTGCTAGCTTCTGATTTTGCATTTCATCTTAGAGATAGCTTGCATTTCATTGAAAAATTTGCATTATTTGCATCCTAGGGTTAGTAGAAAAAGTGCATTTAGTGAAAATTCATGCTATAATTGCACATTGCATTACATTTTCAACCAGAAAATACCAAAAATTTGTATTTCTAGTTTCTTTTTTTATTTAGCTATCAGGAAAAGCATAAATAGCAGTTAAAAATTCAGAATTTTTTCAAAACTAGCACTACTAGGACTAAGTAACCACACCGGGTGACCTAGTCCTATTGCATAATTTGCATCACAATTTCTGTCATTTTCAGCCCATTATCTGCATTACTGGTTTCTATAATTGTCTTTTTGTTTGCATTTCCAGATTTTCTTTTTGGTCCCTTTAGTGTCATTACATAACCCTCATCATGGCCATGTCTTTCAAGAAGTTATGGACCTCCCTCAAATCCTTAATGGATATGTCAAGCTACACCTTTACCACTGATCCTACTTACCTTGAACCCACTCCTGCTCACCCAACTCCCAATGAATGTCCTCCTACAAAAGTAGACATCATTGGAGATGATGATGCTAGTATGTAGCTGTTCTTTAATGAGTTCCATGATAACCTTGAAGCAAATGCAGCCTTTTACCCATCCATGCAACCACCCGTGTTTCTTGATATGTCATCCCGTGATTCATTTTCTTACCTCTATCCAGAAACGAATGTTGAACCTAGGCTAACTACTCAAGGTGAGCCTAGGCCCTCTAACTTAGTCCCCCCTCAACCCTTTTACCAAAACTCGGTCACCCACCCTCCCATTAATCTTCAAAAAACCTATGAAAAAGGGTTTACCATTTTAAGCAAACAAGGTGGTGATCTCACGAACGAACATGAGATTCATAAATTCTATGAATAATTAACACCTGATGAACATACAATGGGAATTGGTTATCAAGATCCCCCTCATGCTCATGTGCATCCTAGAGAACTTCTTTGGCTTTGTAACGAAGGCACGATGATATTTGATTCCCCTCCCGATTTGGATGTTCTCCTTCGTAAGGAAAAGCCACCATCTCCTCACCACAACAATGCTCCACCTATGATCATCTCAGGGCCCCTTGTTCCTCTTTTCAATTTTGAATTGGGCAAACCTAACCAACGTAAGAGGCCCTAAAAACTACAAAAACTAAAATTTCCTCTCCATCCACTACCTAAATGTGAGAGACAGTTGTATATCCTCTTGAACAAAGGGCTCATCACCCTACCTCATCATAATTAATTGGTCATCCATCCTAAGGATTCTCATGCCCCACATTTTGTATACCATTATGTTCTTGGCCATATAATCGATGAGTGTTGCCATCTATGTGAGATTCAGAGTAAGCATCAATTCATTTGTGGGTGGGTGCATGGAAATGGGTAGCAATTTCTTGGACACCTTTCAAAAAAAATTGAAAAGAAATAATGCGAGCGAGTTATAACGCGCTCATGTTATTTCTTGTTAAAAGAAAAAAATAAAGTGAAAACCTATCATTGTTATTTCGACAATTTTTTTCTTGTAGCCATGACCAAAACCCCCATACTTACGTGCTCGCATTCTAGAGGAGCAATTCAACAAAAAATTTCACCAACAATTTCTATTTCTTCACAACGATCATGCCACGATGACGAGGAGATTGAGAGGTAAGGATTTTGTGGTTTTTGTTTTGAATTAGTTAGTTTTAGGTTGAATTTGATATATATTTGTTTGAATTTTTAGGAGATGCAAATTAACCTGCAAACCCTCAAAATCCTCAAGATCAAAATCAACCACAACAAGAACCTCCTCCACCAATCACTCAACCCCCTCTTGGCACTCAACAAAATTTAATGAGTGAAATTGAGAACAACAAAAAGAAAATTGAGGATTTTATCAGTAGGTTGAGTGATCCAAATGGTTCAACCGTAGAAAAAATGACCCTAGCAAATTCATTGAAAGATATGGTAAAAAATGTAGATTCAATAAGCAAGCAAATAACTGGATGGAAAGATAGGAGGCAGGTGACTAGGGATTATTATTCAAATAAACTATCATACAAAGATGTAAAGGATTTAAAAATTACAAAAGGTGATTTGTGGTCATTATTCACTGACCCATGTACAAATCAAAATCTTACCCTCAATGCGAAGAGGTTTCCTATCCATTGGTGCCACCACCAACAAATTAGGGACCAGTTTTATGATAGGTGGTACATGGTCTTCGATTACCCACCATGCAACAATTGCGAGGTCCCGAAATATTTCCTTAGGAAACTATACAGTGAGTTCATATTGAAAAAAATCCCAAATTATTTTGATATGAGGGAATTCTAGGGGAGCTCGGTGGGGGGTCAGTTCAGGATAGACCCGATGCACAGCCGGATCCTACACGACAAGGTAGACGAGATCTCGCTAGGGCATCTCATGAGCATGTTGTTATGCCTTCCATCACGAAGCAAAGTGCTAATGTAGAGACATTGCAGGAGATCGAAACTTTAACCCAGAGTTTCATCCATCATACTAGCCCCATTCTACAGTGCCATCCAGGGGAGTCTTCGAGTGGTGGCCATTGAACACATGTGTGTCAATCTTGCAAGGCTACTTGTTCATTTGACCCCACCGACAATTAGGAGACTGGTACGTAGGATTCATCTACAACTATGGAGATGGAGAGGGAAATTGACATTTGGCATGAGGCATATGGCATTTATAGTCAGGTAAAACTTAGTGCATGTTCATTGAATTAATTTATTAAATTTTGATTTTCAAATGAAAGATTAAGTAAAAATGTTTTATGATTTTAATAAAATGCAGGGTCATAGTGTTGAGACTAGATACACTAGCCTCCCACCAACTTATTTCTGCAATAAACCTATTGCTAGGGTATGTAACTGGTAAACAATTATAAATTTATTGCATGTTAATAGCATTGTTTTACGAATGGTAATTTAATATGCAATTTTGGATGTTTAACAGACTAATATGTGAGGTTTTGATGGAACACTTTCCAATGGTGGTGGATTTAATCAAACCTACATAGAGGTAATAGAATAAAGAGTTTAACTAATGAATCAATTACTTAATATATTTGTGTAGTTTATATTCACATTGTTGATTACGTTGAATAATTTGTTGTTTTCTTTTCAGATGATGCAAGCCGAAACACCTAGGAATGTGACAAGGGCAATGGATATTGGTGTGTCATCTACTATACAATCCTCGATGGCTCTGATAGGAGAGGTATGAGGAAAATTCATAAATTTACATTTACATTTGTTGTTATAGATTTTAGTTAGTGAAAAATAAAACCATCATTGATTCATGTAGTTTAATTTCTATTTGAATGGTTTATACAAGGCTTGAGCATGCCTAAGCATGGGCATGAGAATATTTCTCTCATGGAGAGAGATCATGAGATGGCGGCAAGTGAACATTTTGTCAAATATATCATTTTTTATAATGTAATTTCTATATATTCATGTCTTTACTTCTTATTGTAACAGTTAAAACTTCACCATGAACTAAACACTAGGAGGAGCAGTAGGAGCACTCCTTGAGCACAGTAAAAATGAGTGACATACCTATCTCCATCCGATCGAAAAGGAAAGGAAAATAATTTATTTCCAGGGCATGGAGAGCAATGACTTTTGATTCCAGAGCCCTTTGTTGTATGCCTACATGGTAGTTTTGTACATATTTTTATTAGACATATTTGACATTGTCTGCCTATATGGGATTCTCGTAAGCCTATAAGGCTATTTTGTACATATATTTCATACTTATATTGACATATATTGATGTATGCCTACATGGATATTTGGTTAATACAAATATCTTTTATCGATGCCTCTCCATATTTTCATTCTAAATTGATGGTTCAATAGATATGATTTATGTGTATTCAAGTGTATAATTTACAACTTACGTGTATACTTTGTGAATTACGTGCATTTGAATGTATACTTTGTGGCTTACATTTTTTCATGTGTATACCTTGTATTCATGCATATACTTTGTATTAATTTGTGTATACTATGTAGTCATGTGTATACTTTTTGAGGCTTACATATTTTTGAGTACTTGTGCTTCCCTTATTGACATGGACATGCTTGAATTATTCACATGTATAATTATTAATTGGTTAGACCTAGCATTGATCATTGTTGTCCTTCATGATTTATATTAAATATTAATTGATTGATGCTAAAAAAAATTATCTAAAAGAAACAAACATGTTTACAATTGGCATTCCATGAAATGATTCATAAAAAGATTTCAATATGTTCTTTATCTAAAAGGTCGAGGTCATACCAAGTATGGGATCAACAAGTTTGTATCAAAAATCTAGAAAATAGAGAACAATGTGAATAATTCTTATTAGATCTTCTCCAAAATTTCATCAACAACCTCCATTCGAGCCTCTCAAGGCTTTACATAGTGTTTTACACCCTTCTCTAACTGGTCCACACGCTCAACTAACTAAAAACCAACTTTCAAAACAAGTAAACATTGCATTTCAAATTTGTTGCTTTAAACAACTAACAAATTTTCAAATTTAGACTCCTCCAACCTAATGAGTACATCTAATGACCTTTAAACCCACACAAATGGCATACAAATAGCCTTATTATGTTGAAAAAACTCCATTCTTTCACAATCATATACAAATTCACAAATTTTGCTTCAAAGGCTATAAAGACAACTTCTAGTGCATGATTGAAATTTTCACATTTTTTATCACTAGAACCAAAAGTCACCCTAAAACATACCTAATGGTCTTAATTTACCTTATTCAAGACAAATCATGCTCAAAATACCCACAACCACCTATTGACCACCCTATTCACCATCAAATAATCACTAAAACCACTGAACTAGACCTCCTTCATCAAATGGAGGAACAAGTTTCTCTGCACCAATGATCATACATTTTTGTGTGGAATACTCGAACTTCTCAACCGTCATTTGTATGTTTCTCTTTTATAGTGTTTTGCATGCCATCATAAGGGATCAAGTCGGTTGAACACATGTCGGATCAATTCCATGTGTTTGGGTGTGAAAGAGGACCATGCCTAGTGTAAAACTACCTATTGGGACACGTTGGAGCAATTAGTTTGGTCACACAAATTGCAAAATGAAAGTTGCACCACTTTGCAACTTTGCACAACTTGAATTTGACACTTTTTCTATCAAATGAAAATATATCGCCATGGGAAAACCACTCTAAGATAGCCAAAAATAAGAGAGCAGTTTTTTAGAGTGGCCCAATTTGATCCTGTAGGATTAGACATGAAGTTTCTAAGCATCATGGTATCTTAGTAATAGCATGCTTAAGTTTGCAGCCATTTTGCACTTTGGACCCTTAAGGGATAGATCCGGTGGAACGTAGCTCAGAGAGATTCCATGTGTTTCGGTATGAAAGAGGACCATGCCTAGAGTAAAAATACCTATTTGAATGTGTTGCAACAATCTGCTTGATCACATAAGTTGTAAAGAAAAAATTGTACCACTTTGCAACTTTGCATAGCTTGAATATGATAGTTTTTCCATCAAGTGAAAATCCGCTGCCATGGGAAAACGACTCTGAGATAGGAAAAAACCAAAGATGTTTTTGTAGACGGGCCCAACGCAATCCTATAGGATTAGAGGATAAGTTTCTAAGTGTCATGGTATCCAAGTAATAGCATGCTGAATTTTGCAGCCATTGTGCACTTTGGACCCTTAAGGGATCATTTGGTGGAACATAGCTCAGAGTGATTTTGCATATTTTGGTGCGAAAGAGGAACAATGCCTAGCGTAAACATACCAATTTGGATGCATTGGAACATTCCACTTGGTCACACGAGTTGCAGAGCGAAATTTGCACCACTTTGCAACTGTGCACTACTTGCATTTGATGCTTTTTCCATCAAGTGAAAATCTGCTGCCACAGGGAAACCACTCCAAGATAGCCAAAACCAAGAGAGGTTTTTGTAGAGGGGCCCAACGCGATCCTGTAGGATCAGAAAATAATTTTTTAAGTGTGATGGTATCCGAGTAATAACATGTTGAAGTTTGCAACCATTTTACACTTTGGACCCTTAAGGGATCGATCCGGTGGAATGTAGCTCGAAGCGATTCCGTGTGTTTCGCTGCAAAAAAATACAATTCCTAGCATAAAAATACCTATTCAAAAGTGTTCGAGCAATTAGTTTGGTCACATGAGTTGCAGAGTGAAAGTTGCACCACTTTGCAACTTTGCACAACTTGAATTTGACACTTTTTCCATCAAGTGAAAATTTTCCGCCACGGGAAAAACACTCTAAGATAGCGAAAAATGAGAGAGATTTTTGTAGAGGGGCCCAACATGATCCTATAGGATCAGATGAGAATTTTCTAAGCATCATAGTATCTGAGTAATATCATGCTGGATTTCGTAGCCATTTTGCACTTTGGACCCTTAAGGGATCGATCCGGTGGAACATAGCTTAGAGCGATTCCACGTGTTTTTGTGCAAAAGAGCACCATGCCTAGTGTAAAAATAAATATTCGGATGCGTTGGAACAGTTTTCTTGGTCACACAATTTGTAGAGCAAAAGTTGCACCACTTCGCAACTTTGCACAACATGAATTTGACACTTTTTCCATCAAGTGAAAATCTATTGCCACAAGAAAACCACTCCAAGATAGCTAAAACCGAGATATTTTTTTGTAGAGGGGCCCAGCTCAATCCTGTAGGATTAGACGAGAAGTTTTTAGGCATCACGATATCCGAGTAATAGCATTCTGAAGTTTTCAACCTTTTTGCACTTTGGAACCTTAAGGGATCGATCCGATGGAACGTAGCTCAGAGCGATTCCATGTGGTTCGGTGCGAAACAAAACCATGCCTAGCATAAAAATACCTATTCAGATACATTGGAGCAGTTATTTTGGTCACATGAGTTGCAGAGCGAAAGTTGCACCACTTTGCAACTTTGCACAGCTTGAATTTGACACTTTTTCCATCAACTAAAAATCCAGCACCACGCGAAAACCACTTTAAGATAGAAAAAACCGAGAGAGGTTTTTCTAGAGGGGACCAAAAAAATCTTGTAGGATCAGATGAGAAGTTTATAAGCATGACGGTATCCGATTAATAACATGTTGAAGTTTGCAGCCATTTTTCACTTTGGACCCTTAAGGGGTCGATCCGGTGGAACATAGCTCGGAGTGATTCCGCGTGTTTCGGTGGGAAAGAGGACCATGCCTAGCATAAACATACCTATAAGAACACATTGGAATAGTCCACTTGGTCATATGAGTTGTAGAGAGAAAGTTGTACCACTTTGCAACTTTGCACAACTTGAATTTGACACTTTTCCATCAAGTGAAAATCCACTGCCACGGGAAAACCACTCCAAGATAGCCGAAACCGAGAGTGGTTTTTCTAGAGGGGCCCAACGCAATTCTGTAGGATTAGATGAGAAATTTATAAGGATCACGGTGTCCGAGTAATAGCATGATGAAGTTTTCAGCCATTTTGCACTTTGGGCCCTTAAGGGATCAATCCAATGGAACGTAGCTTAGAGCGATTTCGTGTGTTTCGATGCAAAAGAGGACCATGCCTAGTGTAAAATTACCTATTCGTATATGTTGGAATAGTCTGCTTGGTCACACAAGTTGCAAAATGAAAGTTGCACCACTTTGCAACTTTGCACTGCTTGCTTTGATGTTTTTTCCATCAAGTGAAAATCCGTTGCCACAGGAAAAAAACTTTGAGATAGCCAAAACCGAGAGAGAATTTTGTAGATGGGCCAAACATGATCTTTTTGGATCAGATGAGAAGGTTCTAAGCATCATTGTATTCGACTAATAGCATGTTGAACTTTGCAACAATTTTGAACTTTGGAACCTTAAGGGATCGATCTGGTGGAACATACCTCAGAGCGATTCTGCGTGTTTCAGTATGAATGAGGACAATTACTAGTGTATACCTATTCAGACATGTTGGAGTAGTTAGTTTGGTCACATGAGTTGTAAAGCGAAAGTTGCACCGCTTTGCAACTTTGCACAACTTGAATTTGACACTTTTTCCATCAAGTGAAAATTGGCTGCCATGGGAAAACCACTCTGAGATAGCCAATACCGAGAGAGTTTTTTCTAGAGGGGCCCAACATAATCTTTTTTGGATGAGATGGGAAGTTTCTATGTGAAATGGAATAATTCTTATGGGGTTTGTGTTGCTGCCCCTATAGATTTTGATGGAAAAGGGCATGAAAAATGAGGTTTCACCCTAAGGTTTGATAAAATATTGCATGTAGAAGTTGGGTGATTGTTTTTTGAGTTTTTATAGGTGATTTTAATAAGGTTTGAGGTCATGGCATGTTCTGGTAAGGTGTGGAACCATTCCTTTCAATAAACCCTCCTTATACTAGCATAAAATAAGGGTTTTGGTTTGGCATGGTGGAGTGAGTTTTTCTTGAGAAAAATTGTGGATCTAAGGGTTTGGATACATGATAATTTCTACCTCAATAAGTTAAGGGGGTTCTTGAATGTTTAAAGGTATGTTCCTTTGTTTCTTGAATTCCCCTACACAAATAAACACACACACACCTAAAACATCCTAATTTGACCTTACATGCTTTATATCGCTTCTCTAATCAGCTAATGACCTCTTTGAGAATTTGAATACATTACATATGACCTTTACATGACCTTTTTCACATTGTTTACATTTCAAAATTCAAATTTTGCAAATTTTCCTATTGAAGGAATTTAAAGAACAAGGTGCTACTGCACCAAACATGAACTCCACAATTACAATATTTGAGTAAATTTCATTATGTAAGTAAATCTCATTACAATGCCTTAGGTACTTCGTTCTCACAGATCTTTTACAATGTCACTCATACATTCAATATTTTCTTTAAATGTATACATCATAGGTGCTCATTATGAGGTTAACTTCAATTGAGTAACTTCAGATTCCCTCGCTAAAATTCACACGCTCTTTTATAATGGCTTGAAATCAAAATTAATATTTTTCAAGATCATCAAAATAAGGATGTTGCATTGATTTTTTGGCTGATATTCTCTTTGGTGGCTCATAAATCAACATTTTCTGTAATGAGAGATCAATCAATTTTTAGTAGTTTACTTACAAATATGCAAAGTAAAAGAGAAAAAGAAAGAGCATACAAAATAGAAATGAAATAAAAATAGATGGAAGGCATTTACAGATAGGCATGCAGGTCTCACAACTTAGTCACTCCTGGTCATACATCTTCACTTAGAAATCCAACATACCTATTGCACACAACACCTCTCATGAATAGAGTAAGTTGAAATTTCAAATGCTCTTATAATGTCTACATCATAGGTGGTCATGATAAGGTTAAATTCAAATGAATAACTTTAAATTCCCTCACCAAGATTTTCATACACTTTTCTAATGGCTTAAAATCATGATTGAGATTTGTCAAGATCATCAAAATAAGGATGTTGCATTGCTTTTCTAGCTAACCTTCTCTTTGATGACTCATATATCTGCATTTTTTGAAAGGGGACACCAATCACTGTTTAGTATGTTACTTACAAATACGTAAAGTAAAAGAAGATTATAGCATTGGCATCAAAAAACTTAATTTGCATACAAGTATAAATTAATAAGAACCAATGTGCATATACTTACAAATTAATCCAACGAACCATCTGGGTCTACTCTACTCTTTATTATGTCAATTATTGCCTCATGGTCAAACTCACGTACCTTCCATAAGGTCTTCTTCAAAGGTCTACCCCCATATTTGGTCAAACAAACACTTGATTCCACGACAAGGTTCGAGTAATGAAGAATCTTATGATGCGTGTCAAAGTCCTAAAATAGCCAATGTTTAACACTCGAATGTGGGTACCTTCTAAGCCATGTTCTAGTAACCACAACTGAGCCTCTAGGGTATTCGATGTTTTCTCCATCTATAATTGGGGCCTCCAATTTCTTTTTGGCCTCAACAAAATGACACAAGTAATATTTTGTTCCCTCTTCATTGTCTTCATTTGCAATAACTGGAGAAACATGCTCTGCATTGATATGTGCAAAAAATATCTTGAAATTTGTCAACATTACGCATATAGTACAAAGTAAGATAATGATATGAAATTTCAACAACTAAGCAAGTAGATATATCACCTGGTTGAACTAGATCTGATACGTGGTCAAAATCGACTGATGATTCCATCTATGTCAGTTTCAATGTCGTAAGAGGGTGATACGTGTGAAGTGGGCTAAGATAACTTGTCAACCATTTGTCAACCCACTCCCCTAACTCACAATCATTCTAGGCTTGCATTGTACATGAAGAAAAAAATCATGCCATCTTTTGTGTATCAATACTCCATGAACCTACATTTGAGCTAAGGAAAGAGTGTACCTCACTCGATCCTGTTACTGTAAAATACTCCTCATATGGTGCAATGTTAGTATCATCCATCAAAAAAAAAAATCTATGAACTGGAGTCATGCCTTCATTACCTAGACCCATCAAAGGATTACACCACTTCACGATTGATTTTTCATCTTTCAACTTTGCACTTTCTTTATACTTTAACTCTTCTCATGCTAATGCTATTTTCATGCATGCTCATGCACCATCATGCTCCCCCTTTCCATGTCTCGCCTCACAAAAGTTCCACATATGTTGAACACCTGTACTTACATGCATCCTACACAGCCAGTAGAACATGCACGAGTTCTTGAACTATGTTGCACAATTATCAGACCATATTATATGTCGGTCATATTTTATGCCCGTCTAAGCCAAACCACTATAGAACATCTAGAAGCAACCTTGTACGAACTCTGGAGAATGTGTGTGATCATCACTAATGTAAAAGTGGTACTCCCTCAATACCTTCCTCTGGTCATCTCTACTATCAGATGCATGAATGAATTCTATGTGCATAAATATTCAAACCTGTGTGGAGTTGTAATACTATGATTGCACCTCATGTTGTGGTTGTAGAGTATATTTCTTTGCAAAGTCAACCACTGATACTATGTTTCCAACTGGAAGGGTTTCCTTGCATAGCTTAAATTGTGTGTCCATCCATCGTGCTCTATGGGTATGCATTGCATACTCAGACAATATATTGTCACAAAACATGGACATAAATTGGTACACTGGAATCTTCTCAATAACCAAATAACACATTTTTTCTTGAGACCCATCTTTTGTAGCATATGCCATTGTTTTATACTTCCCAAACTCCAGTAGTTTTTGTTCCACCTCATCTGTGTTTTCCATATGTTCACATACAGGCATACGCTAGAAGCCACCTTAACACTCGCATGAACCATCCAAGCATGTTGTCTTGTAGAACATTTGGCCATCCTCTATTTCACATAATTTTTTTGATAAGAAATCTCTTAAAGATTTTGGTGGGGCTTCTATGCCACAATCCTGCAAAACATCGTTAGTATGCAAATCTACACATATAGAATGATAAACATCATAATGTTTAGAAAATTCAATATGTAGTCTACAACAACAAGTAGTGCATGTGTGATTTATCTTGACATAAAAAGTTTTAATCATTTCAAAAAATATTTTAGAAATACTAATTTGAGGATAATTATTTCCAAATTTTTGAAAAAATTGGGTTTGAGTCATATCCAAAAATTTCTTTGGATGTGGCTCATGATTCTGACTACTGATTCTCCTTCTTACCACATCCCTTTGATTCAGAGTTGGCCTTGTTTTATTCTTCCAATACTCTTCAATTAGTGTTCTCAAGGCTTTGACAACTTCTTTATCTTTTCATGATAGTCTCCTCGAGAATGCCCATAATTCATTTGAATCATTTTCCTCATTTCTTAGCCGCCTTTGAATGGCTCTTGATAAAAAAAATCTACTAATTCTCTTATTTTCACTCATCTTTTTAATGAGATGAGATCTCTTTGTTTAACAACTTACCAAATTCAATGTAATGACACGTCGAGTGACATTAATATCCTTTGAGCATGAGGTCTTACCAACACTCTCATAAGAATCCATTAGATTCTTCACAATAGTGTCTTCACTTGATGCATTCGATGTTCTCAACCCAAGAGTCTTCATGATGTTCCTATACTTTACACCCCACATCATTTCAATAAATAGTTGACATGTTGCAGTCTCATTAAGCCTTTCAAAGAATCATTCCCAAATATTATCAGCATATCTTCTACAAGTGTGTGTTGAAATCTTACCTTCCATGTGCAGCAAAATCTCATCATCAATATTAATCAAATACTTTGGCTTTCTACGTGAAATTTTAGGTGGTGTTCTCCTAGGTATATACATCTCAACATTAGAAATTTCATCAATATTTAATTGAGGTGGGATAGATTGCGTACCTTCTATCGAGGGTGGAGAAGAAGACATACCTTCTTCATCAAATCTAAGTGATGATGTAATCTCAACTTGAGATGTGTTGGATGGTGTCCAACAATATTCACTTGAGGTAGATGGTTTTCCTCCATATTCACTTACAGTAGATCGTGTTCGTCCATATTCACTTCTGCAAGATGGTGTCCCTCCATATTCACTTGTGCTTAATGGTGTCCCTTCATATTCACTTGTCATAGAGGGTGTGTCTCCAACTATAGTATCCAAATCTATCTTATGATGATGCTTTCACATTCATTCCTTTTGTGTTGCCAATTCTCATTCATTTTTTGACGGTTGAGGTTCCTCTTCAATTGGCTTGTTTTCGTCAATCATTTCCAATTTCTTCTTTTCATGATATTCCGCCACCCAAACTCTCTCCTTTTCTTTGAAGGTTTCATTCTGTTCATCTGTTAGTTTCCTCTTTGTCTTTTTCTTTGGCATGGCAGATAATTTTATCTATACCATGGTAATGGGATGAATATTAGTTCCTAAAAAATGAATCCATTCAAGGCTTCATTTAAATAATACTTACAATCATCTTGTACAAAATTTAACCTACCATAGACAAATGTGACATGATTATTTTCAATCGAGAATGCCTCAAAGAAAAGTGGTAATGTGGCATGCCATGATTGCAAGATAGGCTCAAAATTGAACCATGGACATTTGTAAAAAGTTGCATTTTCTGGCAAAGTTGTGAAGAGATAAGCTAGTTGAGAAGTTGAAAAAATAGTTAGATACATTGGGGGAGTTGAATTTGAAGGGAAATAAGATAAATATCATGTAAGTTACAATCCTAATGAGTGTAATGGCATTGTGAGTGTTTGATAAGTTTGTGGTGCAGCAGCACCTTGGCAATCTATGCTTCCATTTTTAAATTTGATTCAATTTTGGGTATCTCCTTGTTGTAAGACGGTCATTAAAGACATTTTAAATGTATGGGAATCATTAAGAGGTTTAATGTTTAATTCCTATGTGTATTTTGTAAATTTTTTGGTATTTACAAAAGTTGCACAAATACAAAATTCTGAAAAGTTACAAAAACTATGAAATAGGGCAGGTGAAAAGTCATATGGGCTTATTTTTGCTTGGAGGCACTTCTAGACTCTTTTCTTGCACTTCCATTTACAATTTCTAGACTCTAAGTCAACCACCTTTATTTCATCCCTAATACAACTTCTAAAATCTTGTCTTGTACTCACCCAAAGACCTTAAGACATATTGTCACCAAAGTATATTTCAAAATATGGTTGTAGGTGCCCCTACACCACGAGTTTCAAATATTGCAAGGGGAAGCATGCTCAAAGGATGAATTTTGGTGAGATATTTTGAATATGTATTTGGTTTATCTAAATCAATAAAATGTTGATTATATTGTCTTGGATGTCTGGATAAAGGTTGGTAGTTACCTTCCATGATTTGTTGTTATTTTTCCATGTAAGTTGTAGCATTGAGTTCTTGAATTAGTGAATCATGAATGAATTGAATGGTTATGAGTTTCCAATCAGCTTTATGCTATGTTACAATCAATTTTATGATGGTTAATCTAATTTTTTAGTCTGACAAAGAGCTGAAACCAAGCTATAATGTTTTGTGGAAATATGAAATCAAGTGAAATTAAAGGATTTTGATGAAAAGATGATTGAATTTTGTTCATTGATCTTATTTAATTTAAGTTAGGGTCAAAATTACCCTTCATTATTTGTGGATCCGGGTAGATGCTCTGCATCAAGTTTAAAATGGTAATTGGCAAGTGTATATAATTGTGTAATTTAAAATGTGCATTGACAATGTAAGGTTATAATGACAAACAAAAATGAAACCAAGTCATAATAAAATGAAATAAAATGTGTAAAGACTTCACATACCTAAAAAATCAGACTTTCAAATGGAGGAGTTCAACCCAATTATGTAGGCTTAGCTTCTTCTTTCTTGAAACTCCACAACAATTTGACTTGTTCAAAAGCTTGTTCCCCTCCAAACTTTAATTGTATATTAGTTTTGAATGGAATTCAAACTTCAATTTATATTATGTCTTTCAATGTGGAAACTCTTCTCTTTCATGCAAAGGTGGTAGAAAGATCATGGAAAAGCTGATGGAATGTGAAAAACATTCTTGCACACTTCACAACATCATCAAAAAGATAACTTTTTGTTGGAGCACGCAAAAAACCAGGAGAATATGCAGATTGTGGGCCTTGACACCACATGTATATTGAGTTTTTTTACCATTTTTAGTGGAATAAAAAATGCGCTCGCATTATAATGTGAGTGCGTTATTTCTTCCTAAAACAGTAACATCTCTACTTCTTCAAAATGTGCACGCATTATATGAAATATGGTTTTCTTAAAATATTTCTTTTCTCCCTCTGTGTCTATAACCTCTATCATAATTCTATATCTCTCCCCTGCACCCTTATAGTAGAGGAGATAGAGGTAAGTGTGTGTGTGTGTGAGAGAGAGAGAGACAGAGAGAGGGAGAGAAAGAGAGAGTGGGAGAGAAAGAGGGAGAGATAGGTAGGGTAGGAGGGATGAAGGGAGAGGGAGGGAGGGAGGAAGGGAGGGAGAGGGAAAGAGGGAGAGTGGGAGAGAAAGAGAGAGTGGGAGAGAGAGAGGGACGGATGGACGGACAAAGGGATAGGGAGGGAGGGATGGAGAGTGGGAGAGGGAGAAGGTTGGAAAGAGATAGTGGGAGAGAGAGAGAGGGAGGGAGGGAGGGAGGGACAAAGAGGGAGGGAAGGAGGGAGAGAGAGGGAGAGGGAGAGCTGGATA
>CM021104.1:670443504-670553943 GCA_007115665.2 Sequoiadendron giganteum
GGAGAGGGAGAGAGGGAGAGTGGGAGGAAGAGGGAGTGGGAGAGAAAGAGGGAGAGAGGGAGGGATAGGGAGTGGGAGTGATGGAGATAGAGAGGGAGGGAGAGAGGGGAAGAGTAGGAGAAAGAGAGAGTGGGAGAGAGTGGGAGAGTGGGAAAATGGGAGAGTGGGAGAAAGAGAGAGTGTGAGAGAGTGGGAGAGTGGGAGAAGGAGAGAGTGGAAGAAGGAGAGAGTGGGAGAAAGAGATATTGGGAGAGATGGAGAGATGGAGATATAGAGGGAGGGAGAGACAAACTGAGAGATAGATAGAGGGTAGAGGGTTAAGAGTTAAGGGTTTATATGGTTAAGAGATAGAGGGTAGATCAAGATAGTGGGAGAAATGGATACCCCTATATCCTCTGCTCTATAACCTCTTAATCCCTCAACCCTAAACCCTAGAACCTTAAACCCTAACCCATAAACCCTCTACCCTCTACCATCAATCCTCTACCCTCTACCATCAACCCTAATCTCCGAACCCTTAAACCCACTTAGTAAACTCTCTACCCTAATCCCTCAACCCTCTTTACCCTTAAACCCTCAACCCTCAACCCTATCCCCTCAACCCTCAACCCTATACCCTATACATTAAACCCTCAACCCTATACCCTGAACCTAATCCTTCAACCATATACCCTCAAACCTATACCCTAAACCCTCTACCTTCAACCAAGTAAACCCTTAAACCCGAATCTCTCAGCCCCCATTCCCTCTTAATCCCTCAACCCTTAAATCCTAATCCCTCAATCCCTATATCCTCTTAATCCTTCAACCCTCAACCCTCAACCCCTATACCCTCTTAATCCCTAAACCCTCAACCTTAAACCTTTAAACCCTAGTCCCTCAACCCCTATACCCTCTTAATTCCTCAACCCTCAATGCTTATCCCTCAACCCTCAACCCTTCAACCCTAATCCCTCAACCCCTATACCCTCTTAATCCCTCAACTCTCAACCCTTAAACCATAATCCCTCAACCCCTATACCCTCTACTCTATAACCTCTAAATCCCTCAACCCTAAACCCTAAACCCTCTACCCTCTACCATCAATCCTCTACCCTCTACCCTCTACCCTCTACCATCAACCCTAATCCCCCAACCCTTAAACCCACTTAGTAAACTCTCTACCCTAATCCCTCAAACCTGTTGACCCTTAAACCCTCAACCATATACCCTATACCGTCAACCCTCAACCCTATACCCTATACATTAAACCCTCTACCCTCAATTCTCAACCCTCAATCCTTAAACCCTAAACCCTCTTCCCCTATACCCTCTACCCCTTACACTGGAACCTCAACCTAATCCTTCAACCATATACCCTCAAACCTATACCCTAAATCCTCTACCCTCAACCAAGTAAACCCTTAACCCTAAACGCTTAACCCTCAATCCTTAAACCCAAATCCCTCAACCCCTATACCCTCTTAATCGCTCAACCCTCAACCCTTAAACCCTAATCCCTTAACCCCTCTATCCTCTTAATCCCTCAACCCTCAACCATCAACCCTCAACCCTCAACCTTAAACATTTAAACCCTAATACCTCAACCCCTATACGGGTATGTGCAGGATCATCATGGAAAAAAATAGGCCCTTAAGTGGCAAGAAATTAAGAAAAATCAGAGTTAGGAAACTTGACATGAAAATTTGAATAAGTTATCTATATTATTTCAAAAATATGTAAGAATAGAATTTGTAGAAAATTCAATATTGTTTCTAGACTACTAGGTTTATTTACAAAAAAATAAAATCTATTTGGTGAAAATTTGGAATTTCAATAGAGTAGTACTTAAATTTCAGGGAAAAATATGAAGTAGGTGTCTGTCTGACCACCCTAACCACATTAAAATGATAACATTTTTTTATAATATTTTAGATATAAGTAGAGGACTCATGCCCCGATGTGATGCATATTTTTTTGTAATTTGTTTCCAAGTAAATAATTAATTATTATTTTTTTATTACAACTTTTAAAAAATATAAAGACTTGTATGTTTAACCACCTTAACTTCATCAAAACTTGATGAAATTCAATTTTTAATTTTTTGATCTTATAGTATGTGAAGCATAGAATGTGACAAATTTTTTGGATTCAAAAAATGTGATACCGTTTGAAAGCTATATTTTTTTTTCAATTAGCCTATCAATTAGGACTTTAGTTGTAATTCAATAGAAAATTATTATAATTATTTATTAAATTCAAAGTAAACCATAATTTATATTTGTGGAAAGCAGAGAATCTCCTTTAAAAACCCTTTTCATTTCATCAATTTTGGGTAAAAAAAATTTGTCAGCCACATACCCATCATATTTCCACTTTTTGGCCTATCATGATCCTGCACATACCGATACCCTCTTAATTCCTTAACCCTCAACCCTTATCCCTCAACCCTCAACCCTTCAACCCTAATCCCTCAACCCTTAAACCTCTTAATCCCTCAATCCTCAACCCTCAACCCTTAAACCCTAATCCCTTAACCCCTATACCCTCTTAATCCCTCAACCCTCAACCCTCAACCCTCAATCCTCAACCCTAATCCCTCAACCCTTATCCCTCAACCCTCAACCCTTCAACCCTAATCCCTCAAACCCTATACCCTCTTAATCCCTCATCCCTCAATGCTTAAACCCTAATCCCTCAACCCCTATACCCTCTTAATCCCTCAACCCCTATACCCTCTACTTTATAACCTCTTAATCCCTCAACCCTCAACCCTAAACCCTTAAACCCTAATCCGTAAACCCTCAACCCTAATCTGCCAACCCTTTTAAACCCACTTAATAAACTCTCTACCTTAATCACTCAACCCTCTTGACCCTTAAACCCTCAACCCTATACCCTATACCCCATACCCTCAACCCTCAACCCTATACCCTATACATTAAACCCTCAACCCTCAATATTCAACCCTCAACCCCTAATCGCTCAACCCTCAATTCTTAAACCCTAAACCCTCTACCCCTTACATTAGACCTTGAACCTAATCCTTCCACCATATACCCTCAAACCTATACCCTAAACCCTCTACCCTAAACCCTTAACCCTCAACCCTTAAACCCTAATCCCTTAACCCCTATATCCTCTTAATCCCTCAACCCTCAACCCTCAACCCTTAAACCCTAATCCCTCAACCCATATACCCTCTTAATCCCTCAACCCTCAACCTTTAACCTTTAAAACCTAATCCCTAAACCCCTATAGCCTCTTAATTCCTCAACCCTCAACCCTTATCCCTCAACCCTCAGCCCTTCAACCCTTTAACCCTAATCCCTCAACCCCTATACCCTCTTAATCCCTCAATCCTCAACCTTCATTCCTTAAACCCTAATCCCTTAACCCTATACCCTCTGAATCCCTCAACCCTCAACCCTCAACCCTCAACCACTATACCCTCTTAATTCCTAAACCCTCAACCCTTATCCCTCAACCCTCAACCCCTATACCCTCTTAATCCCTCAACCCTCAACCTTTAAACCGTAATCCCTCAATCCCTATACCCGCTTAATCCCTCAACCCTCAACTCTCAACACTCAACCCTTCAACCCTAATCCCTCAACCGTCAACTCTCAACCCTTAAACCCTAATCCATCAACCCCTATACCCTCTACTCTATAACATCTTAATCCCTTAACGGTAAACCCTAAACCCTTAAACCCTAACTTGTAAACCCTCTACCCCGTCAATCCTCTACCCTCTACCCTCAACCCTAATCGCCCAACCCTTAAACCATCAACCCTATACCCTATACATTATATGCTCAAGCCTCAACCCTATTCCCTATACATTAAACCCACAATCCTAAATTCTCAACTATCACCCCTTAATCCCTCTACCCCTATACCCTCTACCCCTTACATTGGACCCTGAACCTAATCCTTCAACCAGATACCCTTAAACCTTTAGCCTAAACCCTCTAAACTCAACCAAGTAAACCCTTAACTCTAAACCCTTAACTCTTAAACCTTGAATCCCTCAACCCCTATACCCTCTTAATCCCTCAATCCTCAACCCTCAACCCCAATATCCTCTTAATCCGTCAACCCTCAACCTTCAAACTTTAAATCCTAATCCATCAACCCCTATACCCTCTTAATTCTTGAACCCTCAACCCTTATCCCTCAACCGTCAACCCTTCAACCCTAATCCCTCAACCCCTATACCCTCTTAATCCCTCAACCCTCAACCCTCAACCCTTCAACCCTAATCCCTCAACCCTCAACCCTCAACCCTTAAACCCTTAAACCCTAATCCCTCAACCCCTATACCCTCTTAATCCATCAACCCTCAACCCTCAACCCTTAAAGCCTAATCTCTCAACCCCTATACCCTATACTCTATAACCTCTTAATCCCTCAACCCTAGACCCTTAAACCCTAACCTGTAAACCCTCAACCCTAATCCTCCAATCCTTAAACCTACTTAGTAAACTCTCTACCCCAATCCCTCAACCCTCTTGACCCTTAAAATCTCAACCCTTAAACCCTTAAACTTTCAAACCTAAACCTTTGACCCTCAACCCTCAACCCTTAAACCCTAAACTCTAAAACCCTCTACCCTCAACCCAATACTCTCTACCCTAAACCCTAATCCATCAACCCTTACACCGTTAAATCCAAGAAAACTCTCTAACCTAATCCCTAAACCCTCAACCCTTAATCTCTCAACCCTTATAACCTCTACCCTATATATTAGACCCTCAACCCTAATCCCTCAACCCTATACCCTATACCCTCAACCCTTAACCCTCAACCTTAAACCCTCAATCTTCAACCCTCACTCCTTAAACCCTAAACCCTTAAACCCTCTATTCTCTACCCTTTACCCTATGCATTAAACCCTCAACCCTCAATTCTCAACCCTCAATCCTTAATCCTTCAACTGTCAATCCTTAAACCCTAAACCCTCTACCCCTTACATTGAACCCTAAACCTAATCCTTCAACTATATACTGTCAAACCTATACCCTAAACCCTCTACCCTCAACCAAGTAAACCATTAACCCTAAACCCTTAAACCTTCTACCCTATACCCTATACCCTCAACCAAATACCCTCTACCATCGACCCTATTCCCTCAACCCTCAAATCTTAAACCCTAATACCCTAGAAACCATCAACCCTATAGTTCCTCCACCCTAATCCCTCAACCCTATACCCTCAACCCCTATCACTTTCTCTCTATCTATACATCTCACCTCTCCCTATGTGTAATGTTCGGTCCTCTCATAGCTACCAACGATGTAATTTTTTTCACTTTCTGAAAATGTTAAGCCTTTCATCCATAATTTATTTTATTTGTATGTCTTTCTTTTGCCAAAAAATAGTGTTTGGTATTTTTTTTGTTATAAATTAACCGTTCATTAAATTTTCAAATAAACTACATTTTTAGAAACTAGACTTGATTCTACAAATTTAAAAGAAAAAATTAAAAAAATTCAATTAGTTTCCAAAATTTGTAGGGGTAGCATGGCCAAAATTCTATTTTTCAGGAAATGTCCACTTCAAAAATTAGTAAAAAATCAAATATTCATTAAAAAATTATCAGAAAAATCGTGCATCAACTACATACTGTTAGCTAAGTTTTGACGATTGTAATTTTAAAAATACTAAAAAAAAGTTCACCGTACGAGGGTCGTACAAGAGTTTCTATGTTATGTTTTTCTAACAGAAACAACACCAATTTGTGTATGTCTCTCCTTTCAACACCTTAATATCAACCATTCTAAAAATAAATTAGTAGTTTAGAAAGTAGATTTGGAGCACTTCGATCCTTGTTTGTGTTCCATCTCAAAATTTTGAGTGTAACTATCCTCAATTTCATGTCCAAGGTTAGTATTTCCTGATTTCAGAAAAAATCTATCCACTTAAGTCCCCTTTTAGGGAACCATCTTGGTGCACTTACCTTGGTAGTAAATGCTACCCCATTGACCCGTAAACTAGCTCTTATGCATCTTTTCATGTACTAATTGTAGATAATTTCCTTCTCACTATTACATGTTATTTCCCATCACCTATCTCGAGTCACTCCAGCCCTAGACTCAATGGGGGCAAGAAGTTTCTAGCCTTGTCCTAGTAATGTATTTCTCCTTGTCCCTTAGCTTTGTTTTTCACCTCTCGCTTTCCCCCACCAAGATTGGGAGGTAGATGGCATGCTTTATAGTTGACATATACTTTCCTTACTAGTCTTGTGTTTTTTTACGTGGCATGTATTCCCCATCGTGTTTGATTTTTTGTGACATTCTTCTCTATGTATCTCATTTCTTCTATATGACATACACTCGTTTCACTTTTTTCCTTTCATTTGGGGATGTTGTTAGGCATTGAGACCACAATGTCTCCTTCATGTTGACCCAAATGAACCTATTTTTCATGTTGTTTCCTTTCTTCCTTTCATTTGGGGATGATGCAAGACATTGAGTCTGCAATGTCTCTTTCATGTTGACCCAAACGAACCCCTTTTTCCTTTCTATTTTGTTCTTTTTTCCTTTCATTTGGGGATGATGCAAGGCATTGAGACCGCAATGTATCCTTCATGTTGACCAAAATGAACCCCTTTTCCTTTGTCTTTTGTGCTTTTTGACTTTTATTTGAGGATGATGCACGACATTGAGACCGCAATGTCTCCTTCATGTTGACTCAAAAACAAGGTTGTTTTTCATTTGTCCTTTTCTTTTTCTTTTCTTTTTCCTTTTGGGGATGATTCAAAGCATCGCAACATCCCATGTCTCTTCCATGTTGACCCAAAATGACTCTTTCTTTGCATTTGTTTTCACTCTCTTTGTGTCCTTCTTCTAGTTCTATGTATTTCGGGGAATGATGATAGTTCCACACTCTCTAAAATAAACATTGCAGTAATGAACATACTAACCCAAAAATCCATAGATACCTTATGTGTTTATGGTTTTTCATGTCGAGGGCAACCCTCTTTTTTCTTTTTCCCTTGTCCTTTACATGATGAAGCCTTCCTTGGACACATGTCACTTGGCATGGGACTTTCCAAATAGGCTCTCATGTCCTTTTGCATTATTTCCTTTCACTAATTTGAAGCATTTTCCAACAAAATGGTGTTTGCAAATTCCTTTAAAGTGGGGGCATACATTGGCACTATTTTTCTTTTTCTTTTTTTGCATTTACACTGATTTGTTTTTCTTTGACCATGCTTCCTAAGTGCAGCCTTGTCACTTCACATGATGCATTTTCTTACTTTGTGGATGAAATTTTGTGTAATGTATTTCATAAGGGTGACTTATCTTACCATATTTCATTCCTCTTAGTGGCTTGATGTGACACACTACATCCCCTAAGTTGTGAATCTTCTATACTTTGATCGGTCCTCTTTTGGAAACATTACATGCAATGTTCCCTAAGCCAAATACCTTATATGAACTATACAAGACTCCTTGGAACACTCTTTTTTCATTTTACATTTTTTGTAGTTTGCATTTTGCACCCCTTTTTGCATACATGGCCACCTTGCATAACACAACTTGCATGCTTGTTGTGCCATCTTGCACTTGTTCATGGGTTCTAAGAATCCAAGGCTTTTCTTGTCTCATGAACCACAACCTTGTATTTTGTGGCACCTTATCAAAGTTGTCAGGGAGTAAAAATTTGGTATGGTTTAGTGGGAAGCCCAACTAGCGGCACGACTTTCCCCATAGCCACCTCTTTGTGTGTGAGTGGATACCAAGCGTGTGTATGTATCTCACCACCTTTTTGGCATTCTCATTCGATGGAAAACCAAAAGTCTTGTTATCCTAGTGTGATTACATCCTTTTCTCTCAAACAAACACCCTAGATCTAATCCACAACTTGATGGAAAAATGGTCGAAGCTTGATCTGACTTTCCACATCACTCCTTGTGTGATCTACTATAGTTATGTTTAGTCGGTCATGGGATATTGATCTTGGGGGCTTGATCATCCCTCTTCATCATGAGTCATCTCACCTTACTAGCATGAGTACATTAGATCCTGCTCGAAACACATGATTTGGCTACTTTAGTGTGACTTTGAAGTAAGTTCATACTCTCACTAAAGTGGGGGCCAAAAGTGTCACCAAAAAGTGTAGATCTTGGCACTGTTTCACTCATTTTGGTTTTTTCCATTGGATTTTGGCCTTGTTTTACCTTGATTCAGCCTTGTAACCTTGCAATTAACCAATAGCCTAATGGTGTTTTACTAAGGTGTTGTGAAGTGTTGTAACACATTTCCTCACTTTTCTAAGACCCTTTCAACATAGTTTACCTAAACAACGCCTTCTTACACCTTTCTAAACCTTATGACAAAGTGTTGTAAAGTGTTGTAATGCATTTTAAAACTTATCTAGGCTTATCTCCCCTAAATTAACCCTTTTCTTATGCTAATTTTTCCCCTTAATGTAATTTTAGGCTTGACTAAAGTGTGTTACGGGAGCCAAAGCTGATTAACTTCATTAAACATAAATTAATTCTTGACCACCACTTAAATTTTTCCATGTGGACTAGGTCACCACTTTGGATGACCTAGTCCCTTTAGGCATAAAATTCAAAATTAAAATAAAATTTAATGGGAATCTTGCCTCCGAATCCCTAGTGTCAGCCTATCATGTTGCATTTTGGGAAAATTAGGGTTTCACATGTACAAATAAGGGTTTTCACCTTCATTTTTCTCTCTCCAAGATCATTTTTACATCTCTTCACAAATACTCTAGCACTCAAGTCTTCCAAATCAAGCAATTAAGAAAAGGGTTTCACAAGCAACCTCCATTGGAGTTGATCTTGCATGTTGCAGACCATTAAAAAAAAGGTTTAGTAAGTGTTTCCTTCAATTTCACCATTCAATCTTGTTTTTCTTTGGTTTTATCTCATTTGGGTTTAGTTACCATCAAAGCGGTTTGACTTAGGAAAACCCCTATTTCCTAACCCCAATATTCTCTTTGTCTTTGCATGTGATTGCAGGTTTGTATGTAGATTTTCTGAAGTACAAAGTGTTGGAAAAAGTATAATAATTCCCCTCAAGTAACATCAAGGCATGAAACCTTTTAAAGAGCTAAAAGATAAGTTACAGGTCACTTTCGAGAGTTCCAGACATGGGTTGTTGCAGAAAAAGGAAACATCAATCGAGACCCATAGAATCAGAACCTAAATCCCTAGAAAGCATCAAGAGGACTAGGTCACCCCTATTGGCAACCTTATACCTGTGCTAAGCCTGGAAAAGGGTTTTTTCATTTTTGGGTACCCTTTTCCCTGAAACCTATTTTGGCAGAATTTTCTGACAGGAGGACTATGTCACCCCACTTGGCATAAGTGTCCCTTTGCTGATTTTAGACATTTTCCAGAGGATTCTGAGGCCCTTCATTAGCAACATCACACTTCCAGGTGCACAAGTTTTCAACTTTCCCATTTATCTTTTGTATTGGATACATTTAGATCATTTTAGAGTAGTTTGTATTAGCTTAGATGTACTTAGTTTTCATTAGCTTAGCATCATATCATTTTAAGTTTTCAGCCACACAATACACACATATATCACAACCTTCATCAATCACACCCTCCTTTTGAATGCAACTACCAAAATAATGTAACCACCAAGAGGCAAGAGTGTCATTCCTACACACCAAGAGCTCCTAAGGCGAAAAACCCTAAGGGCCTAGTAGAGGGAATCCTTTTTCCCTAGGTCCAAGTGATACATTTTTGATGGTTTAGGTGATAGTGATGATTGATTTATTATGAGCTGATGGTTATTGCAGATGAATGTTGAAATGAGACAGATGCACCTTTTTGGGTTTTTTGATTTTTTTTCGATATTTTGCAATGTTTTGAGGCTGATTGGGGATTTTTGAGATGTTTTACAAATATTTTTATTTTCCAAATTTCCAATGTTTTTTGGTATTTTATGAGATTTTGACCAAGAATCTAACCTAAAGACCTATCCTAGGGATCTCGGGGGCTGATTCAAAGATTAGCCTTGCCTACATTATACACACAGAGACCACGTAGTTCGACTAACACATACTCGATTTATTGATGAGATATGAACACATGGTTGTCTCAGTTTATTATGGTGGACTCCTAAAGGACTGACCTAAGTGTCTCAGGGGATGATCAAAGATCAACCTTTCCTATATTCAATCTCAGAGATGACGTAGTTTTACATGACATAGTTTAGATTTTGACATGTTTTGGATGTTTTTAGATTTTCTAATTTTACGAATGTTTTTTGGATTTTTTCAAGGAATTTATGAATTTTTTTTGATTTTTTGACTTTCTAAATGTTTGTGGATTTTCGATTTTCTGATTTTTGGATTTTTTGGATTTTTTTATGTTTTTGGATTTTTTATTTTTTGATTTTTTTGATTTTTTATTTTTTGATGTTTTGGGAGTTTCAATTATAAGGAATACTGCAAGAATATACATGAATCTGATCTGATGCAGGTAAAAGAACATGCCCCCAATATGATGCAATAAAATACTCTGATATAGGCAAGACAAACTAACCTTTGGAACATGCCAAGTAGTACTAGGAGGGATCATGATACAAACACAAGACCAAGCCATGATATGGACGTGGGTGAATTAAAGAGTCAATGGAGTGCGATGGATGAATGATGTCAAACAAGCCGTTGAGATCCCAATGGATGGAAAGTTATTATTTACACAAGGCACTTGTTTTCCAAGTTTTCACCAAGGTACTTTCCCAAAGTGCCACCGAAGTGGTTTTCACTAGAGGATGATTTTTATCTTTACTATTTTCAATTCTTTTTTTGATTTTTTGATTTTTATATTTTTATATTTTTTTGTTTCTCTTTTTTGGTTTTATACCTAGAAACTTAGGCATAAAAATTTTTAAGATGGGAGCTATTGATAGGATCCTACATAGGCTCACCCTCGAGTGTTGACAACTGATATGCCCCTAACTTATAGCTTGTCTGATGATGAAAGGTCCCAACTAGTTAGGTTCAAAATTTCCCTTGCTGTCTGGATTTGGTATATTTTTTTGATTCTCCCTCAATACCAATTCTTTGACTTGGAAGGTCTGATTCTTGATCTTCTTGTTTTATCTCCACTTGACATGGTTTTGGTAAACTTGAAAATGTTTTAAGGCATCCATGAACCGCTCATTCAGTAGTTCTAACTCATTCATTTGTGATACCTGATATTCTTCATCTGTAATGAGATTTTGCAATGATATTGTTAGGGATGGGAGCTCGAACTCAATGGGGAGGATGGCTTTTGATTCATAGACCAAGGAGAATGGGGTTGTACCTGTTAGTGTAAGGATACTTGTTTAGTAGGCCCATAGGGCGAGATTCAGCTACAAATGCCAGTCACGACCAACATCATTAACTATTTTCTTGAGGATTCTAAGGATGGTTTTATTTGTAGCCTCATCTTGGTCATTACCCTGGGGGTAGTATGGAGTAGAAAAGTGGAGTTGGATGTTGAATTTCTAACATAGGTCTCGGACATCCTGGTTTTTGAATGGTATCCTTTTATCTAAGATATTGGCTTGTGGGACACCATAGCGGAAGATGGGGTGATTTAGGATGAACTTGAAAATCTACTTTCCTATAATGCAGGTCACTGGGATGGCCTCTACCAAATTTTTGAAGTATTTTGTGGTGATGATAATGAAGTTTTGTCCATTATATGAGGCGGGGTTATTTTTCCAATGAGTTCAAGCCCCCACTGCGAAAAGGGCCAAGGTGTAACAATCAAGTGGAGCTCTTGGGCTAGTGCATGGATGAGATCCCCATGCTATTGACATTGCAAGCACTTCTTGACATATTTGTGGGCTTCCTTCTCCATTGTCGTCCAATAGTACCTCATTCTCAGCAGCTTCTTGGCAAGGGTCATACCACTCGAATGTGAACCACAAATGCCATTATGTACCTCTGTTAATGTAGTAAAATCTTCCTTAGTGTTTAAGCATCTTAAAAGGGTTTCCTTAATACTCTTATGGTATATGGTGTAACCTAAGATAACAAAGAAGGATGACTTCTTGATAAATTTTCTCTTAAGGTTTAGAGTGATATTAGTAGGGAGGACTCCTATTCTTAAAAAAGTGTATATATGTCATGATACCATGGGTTACCAGGACCAACAATTTCACACAAAAATTCAGACTCTAGTACCTCAAAAGTTGGTACGAGAAGCTTCTCTTCCAGGAATTCGTATTGGAGAACATTGCATGGGATATCCAATAGTGATCTGATTGTTTCCATGGCATCCACCGCTTTGTTGTTTTCCCTTGGTATTTCCTCGAACGTGATTTCAATGAAGAATTCCTTGAGGTTTTCTACTAGTTTCTAGTATGGAGTCATCTTGTCATCCTTAGTTTGGTACTCGTTGTTGAATTGATTGATGATCAGATGAGAGTCTCCATAGACTTTAAGAGCCATGATCTGTAGCTCTACTGCTATCTTGAGTCCAATCACCAGAGCCTCATATTTTGCAATGTTGTTAGTGCAAGAGAAGGATAGCCTCTAGGATTTAGGAATACAATCCTCTTGTAGTGTAATGAAGAAAACCCCAACTCCTAAGCCATGTTGTGTGTAGGATCCATTGAAGTACATTTTGTAGTGATTTTCCATGCTTACATTAAAGATGGACTCATCAGATAATTCTGATACTAAGTGGATTTTCTGAGTACATTTGTGCTTCTTTTAGTTGATTTGCAATTACTTTTCCTTTAATGGACTTCCATTCCACATACTTAATGTCGTGTTCTGTTAGGATCATAACCCATTTAGTTGTTCACCCTATGAGCATTGCTTTAGAAAGTAGATACTTGAGAGGGTCTATCTTTGCAATGAGTTTTATCTGTTATTTGAACATATAGTGTCTGAATTTCTGTTGTGAACACAAATGCTAAGTAAGATTTCTCAATGAATGTGTAATTCAGCTTGTGTCCCACCATGGTTCTACTGATGTAGTAAATATCTCTCTCCTTCATGTTTTCATCATGTTGTGCTAACAGAGTGCCAAGGGTTGTTGCTTTTGCTAATATATAGAGGATCAAGGGTTTCCCTCAAATTGGTGGCATAAGAACTGGTGGTGTGAGAAATTACTCCTTGATCTTTTTGAATGCCTAATCACATTTCTTATCTCATTTGTATGATACCCCCTTGTGGAGTAGATGAGAATATGGGATAGCCTTATCTACTAATTATGCTATGAATCGTTAGATGGACTAGAGTCTTCCTTGTAATCTTCTTAGTTGCTTTAATGTTCTTGGTGCTTACATCTCGAGAATTGCTTTAACTTTGGTGGGGTCTATCTCGATTCCTCTCATGGATATTATATATCCTAAGAGCTTTCCTGATTGTACACTGAAGACACACTTTTTTGGATTGATCCTAACCTTGTATTCCTCCAATCTGTCAAAGATGGAACTTAGTGCGGCTATATGATCCCTTTGCTTTCTTGATTTGGCCAATATGTCATCCACATAGACCTCTAAAGACTTTTGAATCATTTCATTAAGGATGAGAGTCATGGCCCTTTGATAGGTGGCACCATCGTTCTTCAACCCAAACGACATCATGTTCCAGCAGCATGTTTCCCATGGATAGGTAAAACTTATCTTGTGTTGATCTTCTTTGGCTATCATGATCTGATTGTACCCTGAGAATCCCTCCATTAGTGATAGCATTTCAAGTCTCACAATCATATCCACAATCATTTCTCTATTTGGGAGAGGGAAATCATCTTTCAGGCATGCCTTATTTAGATCTCTGAAGTCAATGTAGATCCATATGCCTTGATGAGCCTAGAATTTAGACTAATTAGAGGGATATAATCTTTTTCTATTTCCTAGATTATCATAAGACTTTTACATTATATGCTCACATTTTCATATAGTTATGTTAAGAAATTTGGACTAATTTCACCTCTGCTAGTTTTAATGATATATACCATTATTTGGACTATCTATATTTATCTTGCATGTGATTGATGAATGTTCTGAAGATAATTATGATTATGCAATTATTATGTGTACTGAAATTATTTTACAGACATGATTGATACAATAAGTTGAGAAATGCAGCCTCTAGCTAGCTAGGTTGCGGAAGCACATGAAGGTCAAACTTGGGATGCTAGTAGAAGATTCTTCATCAGCTGCATGTAACCACTTTGCACCAATCTTCAATGACATTGAGCATTGAGGGTGTTACTACAATGGTTGAGTCCACATTTGGTCTTGCATGTCCAATGGATTCCCTTGCATGGGTAAATGTCGCTTCCACTTTCTCTCGCTTTCCCTAAATGGGATCCTCTCAGTTAGTGGGAGTTGATGGCCTTGTTTTAGTTGATAAATAAGGCTCGACCCTTCTTTTGGGGGAGCTAGTGAATTTGGAGTTGATCACCATATTCTTGTACAAGTTGATTACCAGCCATGTTTCTGTAATTGCATTTTCAGATAAATAATATGAGATTTTGAGTTGAGTATCCAAGCTTTATATTAGTTTAGAGGATAATCATCTAAGGGGGCTCACTTTGTGAGTAATATGTGTTTTAGTTTAGATATATTATTGTTACTCTCTATTTGAGTACCTAGTTAAAATTCTGGCATTGACTGTTCCTGCAACCACTAGAGCTTTGTTCTGTGATTGTTCCTACAATCGAAGGCAACATACCTAGTTCCCCTCCTTGTGATTAACTTAGGTACAAAATTATCATAATAAATGTTTCTAGTTTTGTAGAAATCTATTTCTTCACCCATCCATCCATCTGTACCATATTTCTCTCTCTTCCATCATTTCATTTTATTTCACCCCGTTCCATCAGCAATAAATGCTCAATTATTGCTCAGTAGCGCAAGCAGTATTTTCTCCCTGATCGATGAGATGATTTCTCCACCATCATATTTGCATACACTTAGGTACATGTAGATTAATTTCATTCTTAATTATCCTTTCGAGCATTTTATTTAATCATTGTACGATAAGATGAACATTCACATAATCATTCTTAACTCCCCTGTCAAATCAATCTTGCCATTCCACATGTGAGGACACATGTCCAAATTTAGGTTGGGGGGAGGGGTAAGCAAGATACATAAATTTTTCCACATGTAGATATATGATTGTTTGCGTTAGCAAATCTTGCTAAGCTGATTCAAAATTTAAAATGAATGACGACCTGCATGTGTGATGTGACACTAAAATGTTGCCTTCATTCCCTCTCGTTATGATTTCTTTTATGGCCATTTATGCTCTTCTTAACTCTGCTATGATTTTGTAATGCAAATGCTAAGTTTCTAAAAATAGGGTAGAAAGGAAATTTAGTCAAAAGATTCACCCAAAAAAGTAGATAGGAGATATTTGAAAAATTACAAAGGTAATTTTGCAAGGTGAAGAGCTAAGCAAAGATAATGGGAGGCAAAATCATTCGGAATGAGCCATCAACTCATGATGCCTTGTTACAAGATGCAACATGCTTGGACAAATTTTAGAATTGTGGATGGCTAGAATATTTTATGAAGTTGGATGGTTTCAATGAGGTTATTGCATTGGAGTTCGCTTAGACATTCTTAAATGGAAAGGCCATGGTGAAAGGACTGGAGGTCATAGCGACTGAGGAATGAATCGTTGAAGTTTCAGGGTTATCAGCTGATGGTGAACCATACCCTATTTATAAGGATGCTAGGGGGCCCTCTGCTCATAATTGACAAGAAATCTACCAAGAGGCTCTCTCTAATGGAGCCATGGAAGTAGGTTTTTGTGCATATCATCAAGTACATTACTTGTGAAGGTTAGTTATCGAACCTGCACTCAATACATTTCAAATTGCTGAGTCATATGTGGCATAGGAGGACTGAATGAACATGCACAATGTACTATACAACCATCTCTCTATTATGGCAATAGACACACAAAAAGGTAGAGAAAAATGTGTATCCCACCACAGTTTGATTAAATTGCTGGTTGTAAGATCTTTGCATGATACAAATCTTGGAATTGCCTGGGATGATTTTGTGAAAATTGGGCAGTCTAGACTTGAGCCCTCTTAGCCTAGGGTTTCATCTCATTCACGTAGGTCTGGCAAAATTTTGAGCATAGCCAAAGGCACCACTAGTGCCTCGACCTCTGGTGCTAGTATGGATTCCCCAATTGAAGAAAATACCATAAATATTAGTTCCTCTGACGATCAGAGTGAAAGAGAAAACTCATCATTAGGTTTTGATGATGATGATGTCCCAATACAAACTGTGATAAGAACAAGAGCACAAAAGAGAGAGGCAAAAGAAAGGAGAAGAAAAATGCAATCTGCACAAGAAAAAGTGCCAAGCCCTAAGAAAAGGAAGGCTAGCACTATTCATCTTGCAACCAAAGGGAAACAAAAAAACCCTCTCAAGAAATTGAAGTTGACCGACCCTGAGCTTGGTGGGACATCAGGTGAAAATACAGACATTCCAATGGAGCAAGAGAAGGGACAAGAAACAAGTGTGTTTGAAGAGGCATCAAAAATGACCCTGACGGATCTTGCTGCCATCACTAGAGAAGTGGAAACTCAAGAAAATGAGGAAATTTAGGACTTCCTGCAGCAAGACCAGTAGTGGGACTTTCTGCAACAAAGTCAGGAAATAGATCAAGAGCCCCTATAGCCACCACCAGAAGAGGAACAAGAGGTCTTGCAGTAGAACAAGGAAAGAGGAATCATACCTCAATAGCCTAAATTGGTAAGACCTCTTGAATCTATGTAGATAGTCCTCTATGGGAAGCAACCGTCTACCAAAAATTTGGTAGGAATCCATAACCCTCCTAATTTTTCAATTCATATGGCTATTTTGAATTTATGGGAAGAAATACGAAGAAGAGAGGAGGAGTCGAAAGATGAAAAGAAAAGATTGAAAAAGGAAATTCAGATCAGGGATGAGATGATCGAAGAAAAGAATGAGGAGATTTTTTTTCTAAAGGAAAGGATAAGTGGCATTTCAACTCTGGTGCCATAGATTTTGGAGTGTAGAACCCCTCCAAGGGTTTATGCCTTGCACTTAAAGGAGAAATACCTTTCCTTCAGAATGTCAAGAATCATCTTAGGCCTAAACCTCTCCATTGAAACCCCTGCTGAATTTTTTTGTCTATAGAATTGCTTCTCCTCAAGTGAAAACTTTGTTGTGTGAATTCTATCTACATAATTTTGTTGTCCCAAAAGATAAATATTGGAACCCACTGCCTTATGTTGGGGACATACAACTGAGAGAATTCATGTCTTGGGTGAAGAATGAGATTAGTTGGGGTGAGCAATACAATGCTCACAAGAAGAAAGAATCCAGTATTCCCCTAGCCATCAGGGTTGAATCTAAGAGCCCCAAAGACATTCATACAAATTGGAATAGATTACTCTTTAGGCCAAGCTATGGTGACCGAACCATGCCTTGGATTGAGGTTGTGTACAATGAATATGAAGTAAAAGTTGCTGCAAAAGAGGATTCTATGAGAGGATATCTATCTCGGCATTGGAACTTGTTGACCGATGAGCTAAAACTAGCCGAGCCACACTCTGTTCACAATTATGCTGTTGCACTAAAGAGAATTGTTAAATATATCCAACTTAGAAGGACCAAAGGACGTGAATGGATTCCCATGACTTTCCAACCGCCCATCCTCCTATGGCCTATGCCTAACTTTAGATTCTACAGATATGACATTGCAGAAGAGAAGTAGAGATGGAGAAGACTTGATAAGTTGGGTGGGTTTTATTGGAATCCTGATTCACCTATTGCAGACACTGACATTGGATAGCTATTAGTCACAGACTTCAAGGCCTTAACGAAGCAGAAGTATAACTCTTCCCCTACTGGAGGACCATCAAAACATTAGGTTAGGGGGAGTGATGAGCCTAGAATCTAGTCTAATTAGAGGGATATAACCTTTTTCTATTTATTGGATTATCATAAGACTTTGACATTATATGTTGATATTTTCATATAGTTCTCTTAAGACATTTTGACTAATTTCACCTCTCCCAATTTTAATGATATATACCCATTATGTGGAATATCTATATTTATCTTGCATGTGATTGATGAATGTTCTTAAGATAATTATGATTATGTGATTATTATGTGTACTGACATTATTCTATAGACATGATTGATACGCTAAGTTGAGAAATGTAGCCACCAGCCAGCCAAGTTGAGGAAGCATGCAAAGGTAAAACTTGGGACACTATCACAAGATTCTGCATTAGCCACATGTAACCGCTCTGCACCAATATTCAATTACATTGAGCATCGAGGAATTTACTATAGTGGTTGAGTCCATGTTTGGGCTTGCATGTCCAATAGATTCCCTTGCATGTGTAACTATCGCTTCCACTTTCTCTCGCTTTCCCTAAATGGCATCCTCTCAGTTAGTGGGAATTGATGGCCATGTTTTAGTTGATAAATAAGGCTCGAACCTTCTTTTGAGGGAGCTAGCAAATTTTTGAGTTGATCGCCATATTCTTGTACAAGCTGATTACCACCCATGTTTCTTTAATTGCATTTTTTGATTAATAATATGAGATTTTGAGTTGAGTATACAAGCTTTATATTAGTTTAGAGGATACTCATCCAAGGGGGCCCACTTGTTGAGTAATCTATGTTTTAGTTTAGTTAGATTAGTGTTAGTCTTTGTTTGAGTACTTAATTAAAATACTAACATTGACTGTTCCTACAACCACTAGAGATCTATTCTATGACTGTTCCTACAACCAAGGTTGGTAGAGTAGTTTTCTTTTGAATGCTTAGTCTTTCCTTCCTGTTATGCATAATCAGTTTAGATTTCCTTGAGTAATGTTCAACATTTCCTTTTTTTCCTTTCCTGAAATTTACTTTCAATTTTAAGTCTCCCTTAGATTGAGAATGAAGATGACCACTCTAGAATTCCTAGTGCACATACTGTGCTAACCCATTTCAGGTTCACGTCACTAGGTTGACAATTTAAATGTACCTTCATGATGATTAAGATGTATTCAGGTCAAATGTCCAATCATTAAATTATAGCAATAAAAGCTAAATTATTAAGATCATTATAGGAGGTTGACATTCCCCCAGTGGGCTTAGCGACTAGTACCAATTTTGAGACCCACTTAGGATAATCGATGGGTCTTATGAAACTAGCATCCAAGAGTTTCTGCAATTGAAGTTTGACTAATAATGTGATTTGTGGATGCATTTTTCTTAGTTTCTACTTCACTGACTTGGCCTTTGGATAGATAGCTAAATGGTGAACAACCACCTTTGGATGAAGACCTAGCATGTCGACATAGGTCCATGCAAATTTTACCTTTCTTTCTCTTAGAAATGCAATCAAGAGCTCTTATTCTTTAGTCTGAAGTGATTCTACATAGAAGGTTATATGTGGCATCACCTCAGTACCCAAGTTGACGAGGTTACACTTCTCTGTGAATACTATTGACTTCTCTGGATGAATAGCACTAAGAGGAAGATTGAACCCCCCATCCTCTGATGCCTCAAAGAGGTTTTTACTATTTTCAGATCTGAAAGTGCCATAGTGTGGTTTTCAATTAAAGACTGAGAGATTATTCTCAAATTTTCAGTTTTGCGACTAAGGGATTCAATCGTTTCCCCATAGTATAAATGGGTATCTAGGTCAATGTCAAATATAGCTTTATGGTCTCTACATGGTATAGTATCCATCAGTCCCATGAATTTTGAGAGGGCCTCATCATTTTCAAATGTATCTAAAATTGGTGGTCCTCGTTGGCATAGTCTATATGCTGGGGATATACTAGCTTTAATTCATGGGTTTGATTATTTGACTCAAAAGACACAGTGGAAATAATGAATAGGGAAGAGTCCTCAAACAATATGGGTAGGTCAATGAGGTGATCCTCGTCACTATCACTACATACATTATTTATGTCAAAGGTATAATTATCTAAAGGTATACCTATAGATATTGGTAATCGAAGAGGATATTTGACTGTTTTAATCAGGGGACTTCTACCAATTACAGTTATTCTAAAAGGGGTACATCCAAGGCCAATTTGTTTTTTGCCCTTCTCAACAATGAGGGGTTCCAATCGACTATTGCTATTTTTCCTAAGGATTTCATTCTTGTTAAATCCCATGCCCAAAATTAATTGTAGTCCTTTGTTAGCATAATCCATTGGAAGGGTCGGTATAGGTCTTTCGTCTTGATATAGAAGACTAGATATATCTTTCTCATCCACTACTTGACAGCCCAGATTCCCCCAACATCTAAATTGGGAGGGGTTTGCTCTGAAGGTTTGAGGTGTTGTGTTGGCTGGTTGTGGCTATCCATGGGACCTAGGAGATTGAGGTAACTCTCCTACTACAAAGTCTCCTTTCTTCATCGTGTAATCTCCACATCTATTGTATTGGATGATGACTTTGATATCAGAAATGGGGGGATGGAAGGTGTCTTTATCTCAAAAGTGGATGGTAAGGTGGATGGGTCAACATATGGAGTTGACGGGCCTTCATCATTTTTAGGAATTTGGCTTCAAGATTCCTACAGTAAGCAAAGGGCTCGGGATCACCATGGATGGTAACCCCTTGATTTTCAAAGGGGAATTTAACACATTGGTGAAATGTGGATGCAACTGCTTTCATCCCATGAATTCATGGATGCCCTAGGAGAATGTTATAAGGGAGGTCAAGGTCGAGGACTTGGCAATTAGTATCCATGATGCCTGGTCCTACTTGGATAGGAATTTGAATGATGCCTTGAGACACCCTTTCCTGATCATCATAACCCCAGATTGTGATGCCTTTTCCATTTTTAATCATCTCTTCAAAAATCCCAGATTCTTTATTAGCTTGAGAGAGAAAATATTCATCCTTGCACCTCCATCCACCAAGACATGTTTGACTTTATTTTTGTGGAAAATGACTTTGAGATGAAGTGCACAATTGTGATATGGCTGGGCTGAGAGATCTTGTTCAGAGAATGAGAGGAGATGTGGCATGGTGATGTTTGCAACCATAGCTTGGAACTGATCTACATCAAGGTTCATGGGTATAGAAGATCAACAAGGGCCTTTTCTAAAATCTCCCTATGTGGAGGGAAAATTTTCAGCAACTCCATGATGGAGATCTAGGCAGGGGTCTTCTTTATATTTTCCAATACATTGTAATCATTGGCGACTGACTTTGAATTTGGGGGGGGGTTCTCTGGCTTGTGGGGTTGGTCCAGGGATAGTGATTTTTCCACCTCGTGTGGTGACTCCACACTTGGCTTTAGACCCTGGGATATTGAAAACACCTACCCATTCATCTAAGGATGTGACAACATGGTCATAAACGTGGTCGACGCTGCCATACTTCTTTCCTTTTCCATTGTTGTTTTAGTTGTTGTGATCCGACATCAGATTCACGTATATCTTAAGGTCTTGATTTCTAGTCGTTTGCTCGATGGAGATAGTTTTGTCATCAATGACGTCTTGGATTAATTTTTTGAGTCTCATGCAACCAGCTATTGTGTGTCCCTTAATTTTATGGAAATCACATAGGTGCTTCTCGTTATACCATGGTGGCTTAAGTTGAGGCTCTAGGTAATTTTTTATGACTGGGAGTGATGATGTTGGCGTCAATGAGTCTTTTCATGATAGATTCGACCAATTCTCCAAGCAGTGTGTACTTTTCCTTTGGGGGATATCGATTTCTTGTGGACGACCCATTGTGATCATTGACATTATTGACTGTTTGTGTGTTGTTTTGGTGATGAGAGGTGTTGGGTCAGGTGGTGTTTTGGGTATTATTCTAAGCTTGTTGATATGTTTGTTGTTGCATGTTTGTCTTTGGAGCATTGATTACAACTTTGGCATCAACAACACCATCATTGGTAACATTTTTATTTTTCACCCATGTTCATGGTTTGTTGTTGTAACTTGTGGATGAGAAATCATCTTGATAAGTGGGTGTCCCCCTTGTGCAATGAGGGTTATTTCAATGTTGAGAGCCTTAGGGATGAGTTGATTGTAAGTGGTGATGCATTGGACTTTGAGATGGAAGGCTAGAAGCCTTTTGAGATTCACAATAATGGTTCTGACTTGTTTTTCTTCCGACATGGACCACTTGCTCATGTTGGAATTGGATCACCATCATTGCAAGAAGAACGTGAATGATTCTCCCTTATTTTTCTTAAGGTTAGACAATTCCTCCAAGCTTACGTCCATGCCCATGTTGAATGAGTAGTTCTATATGAATGCATCTAAAATTTCTTGGAATTTTTTGATTCCGGGAGGAAGTCAAAAGAATCATTCCATGGTTGGGCCAGCCAAACTTTGAGGGAAGAGCCTCATTAGATAGGATTAATAATAGGCTACTTCAATACAGTGCACATGGAACTCCTTGATGTGATCTTCGGGATTCCCAGTTCCACAGTATTTATCAAATTTGGGTATCTCAAAGCCTTGTGGGAATAGCTTCATCACAATGCTCCTATCAAATGGACAAGGGCATAGATTCCCTTGTGATTTAGGGGTCTTTCCAGATTGTATATCCAACACTTATGAGAAATTTTTTGATTTGGGCGGACAAGTTGCTTTGTGGGTCAGGTGGTGGAATTAATGCGTTTTGGGTTGGTGTAGTGATTTGGATGATAGGTGGGGTGACTTATGGATTCAGTGGTGCATTCATGATATTTTGTTGTGAAACTAACTCCTGTTGATATACTTGTATTTATTTCTACGCAAACAAAGCTTGTTGTTGGTCTTGTTTCGATTTTTGTGCCAACACCACTTGTTGTTGTGCTTATTGTTGGCCTTGTTGTTGAGCTACTTGCAGTTGCACTTGGTATTGTTGTAAATCTTGTTGATATGACTATTTCTATAACAAGGGTTACATGTGAGCTTGTTGTGCTTATTGTTGGGCTTGTGTCTACGCTTTCACTTGTGCTTGTGCGTGTGTAGCTTGGGAAGCTTGGGTAGATTGAGTGACTTGCACAACTTGAGTGGCTTCTTGTTGTTACAATAAAGCTTCTGCTTGCACTTGCGCTTGTTTTTTTTGTAGCAGTGCTTGTTCTTGCACTCGAGCAGCCTATTGGGCTTGTTGTGTGGCTTGCTATGTTTGTGCTTGATGTGTGGCTTGTTGCACAACTTGTGTAGATTTTTGGGTTTGGAATTGCTAAAGTGCCTTTTGATAGGCTTGTTGGGCCATTTTCAATGTGACCTTGTATTGGTTGTTCATGTTGGTATTTGGTGGTAAATGTGGAGGATTCATAATGATATGAGATGGTGTGATGAGACTTCATTGTGGTGGTTGTTGAGGCATTTGAGTGATGACAATGGGTTGTGATGTGGAAGGTATGGTTGATGAGCTACATCGTTGGGAGACCATGTTTTGAGATATTTGAGGTGTTGTAGATGGTGTAATGGTTAATTGAGGTGTTTGGATTGTTTCCACCTGGTGTTGCAATATCTGTGGCATACTTGGAGGATTTGGTACGCTTGATGTGTTGATTTGACTCATGATTAGCAAACCGATTTGATTTGGCTGATTTTGGATAAGTAAAGTGGGTTTCCCTAAACCAAGGATTGGTGTGGTTGTTGACGTTAGCGGGAGAAGCAATGAGAGGATTGTCAATATGCTTCCTTGAGAAAGTGATGATGAGGGATCAAAGATTCCCACTAGTCCAAATAAACCCCCTTGTCCTTGTGATACCATGGGGAGGGAGACTTGGGTGTCAAGGGAATATGCCAACATTGTGGAGAAAGTGGATGAATTATTTGTGTCATGGAATACAAGTGGAACGAACGGATGCTTTGGACCTCGAGGGACAATATTTGTGATTGCCAAGATGGTGTTTTGATCTAAATTTTGGTTTTTCACAAGGGGGTGTGTTTGAAGATCTTGGAGCAATGAACTCCCCTTGGTGATCATGGGTTGGCTTGGGGCATGAGATGAGTTCAATTCAGGGATGGGTTTAATGATACTTTCAGAGGATGGTGTGAATGATAATGGTGGAAAAATCCTAAGAGGTTGTTCCACAATGTTGCTTACATTGTAATCAGAAGGGAGTTTAGCCCCTTCCTTTGCTAATGCAAGCATGTACTATGAAGGATTGAGTCTCATCATGGTATTGATAATTTTGTATTTTTTTGGATTTTGGACTATCTCCATGATTTCATCTTGAGTTATCCCTAGTACATTGTTGGTAACGTCCTCCACTTGGAAACTTCCCTCTTCAGTATTTTTATGTATTTGAGGAGGATTTATTGCAAGGTTGATGGATATCCTAGGGTTGAATTAGGTTTCAGTTTTACTCAAATTACTTGAAGTGGATGTTTCTTTGTTTTGCTTCATGTTTTTCTTGCGTTGAGATCTAGTTTGGACCATAAAATAAGGATTACCTTCAGGTTTATGGGAAGAAAACCTCTAATTCCTTAGGTTAGTCTAAACTTTAGGTGCAAAGAAGAAAATCTGAGATGTTTTAAGGATCAAAGGATGGTGATGAAATAAATGAAAGAAGGATAGTGTGAATGATTAAACTCTCAAGAATCTTGAAGGGACACTAGACTTTAGGACTTTGGATTTTTTGATTTCTGATTTTATTTGGATTTGTTTTGGATTTGGATAATGAACTCATAAACCCCAAGATGTTGGATGTTATCATGGGATAAATTTTTCCACAAGGTGATAATTTAACTAAGCATATGAAGAAGGATTCATGTACACATACTTAGTCAAAAAAGATGATTTTGATTTTTGATTTGAAGGATTACCAAGAGTCTAGTATGAATGATTTATCCAAGATTCTAAAAGTTTTTGGTGAGTTGGGATTTAATTGATGTTTGAGGGATGGATGAGAATGTTGATTTTGATCGTAGATTAGACTTAAATGGAATTCTTTTTATAATACCTCGTTATTGAATAACATGCTATACTTATAAAGTGCTCATATTCAAGGAACCAAACTTTTGACTTAGATGAGTGGTTCAAATTGGGCATACATATTTGGATTGTTTAAAGGAATGAGTCTATAAAACCTCCTGAAATTCTTTCTTATTTTGGTGTATTGTTTGAGGTTACACTTCGTAATGTACTCCTTGATAACTTTCTAAGTGTGACACCTAAACTTGAAGGTTTTTTACAAAGAATTTTTTTTTGGGATCACGACCTTTTTGGAAATCATGAGAACAAGCACATGTGAGGTCCAATTTTATTTTATCTTTCTTTAGATTGATTATTTTTACCACAAACATTGTCTTGATTAGGTTTCAAGCTGAATGTCTAATGTCTTAATTTATTTTCATCCCACAAACTCCACTATGTGGAAATCAAGGAAATGAAGGCAATAGCTCCCTCATGTTGACTTTATTAAGAGAAATTGGGATGTAAATCCAAATACTTAGAAGCCTCTAAGGATGGAATCCTTAGGACAAGCAATAGCACTTGGATTTTTCAAATGTATTTTCTCCTTCTAAAGGGTTTGAAATTTTGAGAATTTTGTTGAATGTTTGTTTCCCAATGTTTTGGATCCAAGAAAGTGTGTTGATTCCAAAATGATGCACAACCCTAGGATATAAAGAGACAATATTTGTTGAATTCCCACTTGGATAAATCCAGTTGTTCTTATTCAAAGTGGATGATTAAAATCTTGACCACATTGGCTCCCCTCCATGACACACACTTCTCGGGTCAGCCAATCTTTAGTTCTCTTGAGTCTCCCATGAAAAAAATTTCATCTCTAATTTGAACAACAAGTACGTGAGATGTCTTCAAAACGAACATTCTTGCACCAACAAATAGATAGGGATTTGGCTTACTATAAAAAATGGTTTTAGTATAGGCATTTCGTTCATGGGGATCATCCATATGGCAAGAGACTATTGTTGCCCTTCTTATCAGAACAATCCTCATGATACTTAAACTTTCCTCAAGTACCCACACTTATATACTAGGTGGAAGTCGCTTGGCTTTAGTGCCTTCATGATTGGGTCGTTCCCTGGGGTGATTACTTTTTCCTACCAGGAAAACCCTCTAAATATGAATAATAGTGAGAAATAACATTTGTAGTTTGATCAATCTTTGTTTACTAAAACAAAGAGAGAACACATGCGATATACCTAACTCACACTAGAAAGATTTTTTAAATTTTAAGAAACCCAAATTGAAGTGTGGAGGCAATATTTTATACAACTTAATATCACCAAAATACTTTTGATTCTCAAGATCATCGTGGAGCATGAGAGAAGTGCACGCGCCTTTTAAATGATATTATTTTGTAAAAGAGATTATAAAACACAAAAGAAACACATGTTCATTTTAGACCCTAAAGTAGTAATGGATTCTTTTTATAGCACTAAGATGAAGTGTGAAGTTTTCTTGTTCAATTTCTAAATCCAAAACCAACTCTAGTAAGTTCCTAAGGTTCTTTTTAACCAACTTTGAAAGGTCAAATCAATGGTTAATTTTAAACCCCAAAGAGAAGTGAGTTGTCCTAAAACACAAAACCAAAGCAGGAATGAAAGCCCTAAATTGTTACAATAAGCATTTGAAAATTCTTTTTCAAGTTCAAATGCAAGGCCCACTTTCAACTCAAAATTCTCCAAAGATTGTTTCCTTCACTTCAATTTTACAAATTCCTTGTGCACACGAAATCCCTTTTCCTACAAGATTAAAAAGGAAAATCATGTGAAGATCAAGTTATTTATTTAAATTGAGTTGAGAATTAACTTCAAACAATAAAAATTTCAAATTAAAAGGACTCATGATTTTGAACTAATGAATGCAACATTACTAAGAATCTTGCTTTCCAAAGAATTTTAAAAAAATCTGAACCATAAAGAGAAAGTCTGCTAACAATGAGCAAAGCCTCTTCTGCTAACATTTCAAAATCAAAAAATTAATCCAGATAAAGATTTGATGTGATTTAGTGCAGACAAGTAACACCTCGATTTTCATTCACTTAGCCTATAGGAAGCCATAAATGAGTTCGAAACATCAATATTAATCATAGGAAGACTTTCTCAATCTGCGTAGCCACTCTTTGATCATAGAAACATCAATGTTGAGTTTGAGCATGATATTGTTAGCAATATTAAATTTAGAGACCTTTCACCACATTTAATCAAATGAACCATCTTCCAGATCACATTTAATATAATATGATATTGTCAGAGTATATTTCATCTTTGGATTAAAAGCCTAGATAATAGAGTAGAAAGAAATTGAATTTAATCTATTTCTTCAAAGTTACACCTACAACTATCATTTATTCAAGGAATTCAAGGCATTGTAATACTGTAGCTTTCCAAGTGTTTGTCAAAGGCATAAAAATCAAACTCTTTTTGGCAGATATTCATGACCATTAAAAAAAACCATAGCTAACTATATTTCAAATTTTTCAAAATCTCTCGATAAGATAGAGTGCGTCATAGGTAGAGCTTCCAAATTGAATACAAAGATGCACACCTTTGACTTTGCACGTCAATTTCTAAAAATTGAAAAACAGAGACACCTTCTTTAGTTCATTGTATGACTCCCTTTAGAAAATCTTCTAAGTATGACATAATAAGCAGGCATAAATGGTATTGTTTGATCACCAAAGTCGGAAAGCTTGTATCTTAGTATAACCAAGACGTGGAAAATTCTGAGATGTTATATTTTATAGTAGAATTTTGGCATTTCAACAATACATATTATAAGTTCCTTATTGCATTTGTTAGCTGTCATTTCAAAACAATATTCTTTGACACGAGTCTTTAGTTAGGTGTCCTCAACATGCATGTTATGCTTTGCAGAATTTTTCCAACTTTTAACACTTCAGAATAAAAAATGTACTGATGAGGCTCTAAAACTAGTTAGATATGAATGAAAAAGGTAATAATGAGGCTTGACTCGATAAGTAGTTTTAAGAAATTACTAGTTCTCTATTGCGAACCTCTTACTTTGCAAGTTTAATAATGTTATTCAGGCGTTCAAATCATGTAAAGTACATATGTTATCCAAGATTAAAGATCATTCAATATCCTCATTTTCTTATTATTCAAAACTCCTAGCGTCCACTTTGAAATTTACTCTGGATGCCTGCAACAATAAGCAGTAGTCACTTCTTTTAATAGCTCCCACCAACTTGAATGAAACTCTATAATGACAAAAAGAGGGTCATTGCATATTACGATGTTCAGATGATAGCATTGAAGAACCTGAAGTGCTTCCCTAGGATTTACATTCTCATTTATACTTAATTTGGCAGCAACTAAATCCTAGACAAGATTGCAACTCTGTTATACATAATGACACTATTATTTACGCACCAACTTCAGAGAATTTATTCTTTGTGTCCACTTTGAAATGGGCGACATGAGTTTTGAATAGCACGTTATAATAACGTTATAGATGCTACAACAAGAATAGATTCAAATCAATCCCACAAAATCTATCAACATATAAACAAATGGGATTTTAGACTATTATAATAAGGAGCATCACGTCAATGTTGATAGACCACAAAAAAAAACCATAAACCAAATCTGAGACAACATATATACCATGAAATCGTAGCTATGGAAATACAAACTGTAACAAATTTATCATATAATAGATCAATGTTATTGTTTGAAATAGGAATAAACTAAATAATACTGTGGCTGTCTGATTGAGACAAAAAGCAAAAATACACTTTTATATGCCTATCGTAATATAGATCAATGCCTCTTTTTAACAAAAAATAGCTAGCTTTCTTTCATCAATCAATTTAAACAATCACAAAAGTAGCTAAATTTTCAATCAAAAAAGCACAAAATTGGATCTTGCAAAAGTGAATGTCTAAATCTACCCTCCTTCTAATGTCAAATGTAAGCATGTAAATCTACAAAATAGCTTAATCCTCAACACACATTAGCATGGGTTAGTTTAAACTAAGAAAATGAAATTCTCCTATGAGATATTGAATCATACTTCATAATACTAACAAGACAACAAAAGATCAAGTAAACTAATTGAGAACATAAAAAGAAGCATAGTGTATAGGGTGATCCCACAAAGATGGTTTAAGATTTCTAAGAGGAACTATTTTTTGCTGAAATCACATACTTTTAGAAAATATAATAATTTAATCCTTAAAAAGGTCCATTTTAAGGATTCCAATTGAAGAGGGTTTGATCAAACCGCCTTATATCAAACCCCCTTCGATAGAACCTTGCTATTTTTAATCCATACCTATAAATGAGACTCCTTTACACCTATCAAAATGTTGATAAAAAATCACTTTTGATTTACCCTTTGTGGGATCAAATGAATTCATTTAAAATTTATTTCAAATGATTATGATAGTCGTTAGAACAAGATATCCAATGAATATAATTTTAATATGTTTTGGTTTTATTATGTATTTATTTTTTTAGTTTTATTAAAAATAGGTTTTTCGTCGAAAATGAAGGTTTTTGTTCTACACATGTGGAAAAATAGCAGATTATCAAAAAAAAATTGAAAAATATGAGTGCAGTAGATATTTAAGTCCTTGATTCAACAATTTTTTTTTTTTTGATATATACAAAAAAAGTTGTGTTATACGATCGTGCTATATCTGAATTGTAATTAGTTTGACTTTGAAACTTGATTAAAGAAAAAATATTCAATAAAAAACTATCTAACCAAATGGAAGCACTAGATATCAGAGTTACAAATCTAAATTCGAAAAAATTAGAATTTTATCCTTCATGGAAAAAAAGTTATGCATTATACGATGTGTGCCACTTTTTAAAAATGTTGGTTTCTAAAAAACCAGTTTTCGTGGGAGATGGAAAAATAAGTGCAATCTGATTCCAAAAATTTTGAAAAAATAATTTTTAGAATCTACAAAAAAAATGTGATGAGACTCTAGTTTGCATCATCTTCAAATTCCTCACGGTTTAGCCGCTATAGGTGCCCAAATGTGAAGATTTAGTTAAAAATAATAATTTCAGTGTTTAGTTTGGCCGAAAATTGTAAACCATTATTGTGGGATCACCTATACCTATCTCATATTGGAAGGGTGCACCTTTGATGTGAAAAGGATTCCCTTTGCCACCTTCTTGACAAGCTTCAAATGATAATGATGCAAACATACAAGTGATGAAGATGAAAATGCAAGATGAACTCAAAATTCCTATAGTGCAAATACTCAAATTATGGATAGATTTGGAGTAGAAGTGCCCTGTATTTATAGACTTAAGAGTTGAAGAAAGGAGAGATGGGAGGAATGTGGGATTAAACTTGACCCAATGACATTGTGCCACTTTTCAACATGCTATTAACGAGAGGTTGAGGACATTTTGGTCAATGTGCAAATTAATGCATATAGGTGCAGTTTGAAATTCAAAAGATGGCTTGTGGAGGAGGATGTGGAAGATGAGTTAATGCCACTTGGCTCAAGAAAAAGCACTTGTAAGAGGCTTAAATTCCATGTTTGGAGGACAAGTCCTTTTAGGAGGGAGATTTCAAATTGGAAGAATATTCCAACAAGATGCCCTTTCTGAATGAAAATGGAAGAATTTATAAATCAATTAAATTGATTTACTTGTGCAAGCTATAAAATCTAGAGGATTTCATGGATTAGAGTTAAAGTTAATTATGATTTAATTAACTTAGATGGATATTAATTGATTTGATATTGGACTTAGATTTTTAGAGTTATTTAAATCAAATGAGTGGAATAATGGATATTAGATTTAATTAAATAAAGTTTGATTCATTTAATTAAAATGGATGGTGTTAGATTTAATCAAATAAAGGTTAATTTATTCAATTTAAAGAAGATAAATTTATTAAATAAAATGATTTATTTAAAAAAAGGACCATTAGGATTTAATAAAATTGATTTATTTAATCAAAGAGGAATATTAGGATTAATTAAATAAAATGATTTATTTAATTAAAAGAAGAAACTTGATGAATTAATTAAATAAGGATTATTCAATTAATTGGTTAGTAAAGAAGTGATTCGGGAAGTAATGATGTTAGTGAATCCAGTGTCTTTTCGGTGTCTACACTTATCACATCTTCTAGGAATTGGAAGATGTGCACAAATTTATAACTCTTGTTTCTTTCCTTCAACGAGGCCATTGGGCCTTCAGGGTCATATATGATCCTCTCTACTTCGCTTTGCATGCGACAGACCTTAAGTATATGAAGTATCTTATTCCAATCTCCTTTTGTCGTCAAAAAATGAAAAAGCATGTGTACAAAGGAAATAATGTTCATTTTCTTTGATTAAATAGATTTTCATTCTCCACACTTCCTAGTTGCCATATTATCTCAAGGAAACCAATTCTCTGTGGTACATATTTTGGTAGCAGGTGGGGTGAAGTAGTGGAACCATACTCTTAAAATATTATAATCAGGTTATGGGATAACATCTCCCAAATTATGATCAAATCCCAGCTCAGGCCTTCTTTCCTTGGGTCTCAAGAAGTCATGGACGACCTTGGGAATCCTAGGACTATTGACAACCAGGGCTATCTTCAATTTTGAAACAAACAAATTTTGAAATGTCACATAGTCATATGTCCTATCATCCTAGTCTAAGACAGTAGTCCAAAATTTCATGGTAAAATCCAAGTTACCCTCTTTCCTATCCAAAATCATATTCTACCCAAAGTAAGGTGCACATTTGAACAAAATTATATGCATCAACAATGAATACCAGCTAAACCTTACTCCATCTGCTCCTTTCTTCAACCTTATCAAACCCTCATGAATACTTTTTGCGAGAAACCTCACATAGTCATATACAGTGCAATATTGGGGGTGTTGAATATGGCCTACCATATGCATCCATTCCATAGGCTTTCCCATGATAGGATTGTAACCAATTATCTGGGAAATAGAGTAAAAGTTTTTTTAGAAGTAGGAAATAACATAATTTATAAGGAAAGGCTCCTTATCATATTTCCCTATTGTAATCCTTTAGCCCCCAATTTCTACTAGATACCTTGGTAGGACATGGACTTTGAATGCAATCTTATTCTTATCATATTCCTCCTTAAGGATGCTTTCATTGATCTTAGTTATTTCATCATTCCACCTACTGAGTTTGAACACAAGAGAAAATTCCTCCTTGCTAATTTTAACAATTTTCTTCCCATCATATTTCCTTATAGTCCTTGTGACTAGGTCATAATTGTTGGCTACTACTTTGAGCAAGTCAACATCCATATAGATATTTGGTACAATCAACTTTCCCAAGTCACAATTCAAAGGTTTACCATATAGAATACCCATGTTTCTATTTCTAAACCATCCATAAAATAATTCGCATCCAGTATAAGGTAATTTGGCATCCAAGTAATAGAATTTTTCTTGTCAATCAAACCTTCAAATACTTGTGGACCTCAGAGAAGTAGATGACCCTTAGGTTTTTCACTGGTTGAGGGTGGCATGTCGCTAAAAAGTGTGGACTTTAACACTTTTCGCTCATTTGGACCTTTCCCTATGGACTTTGGACCATTTTCAACCTCTTTATACACCTTTCCAAGCCTTGTGCCAAAGTGTTGTAAGGTGTTGTAAAAAAATTTCACACCCTTCTAGGCTTGTCATCACTTAATCAACCCTGTATTATACAAAAATAACCCCTTAATCCTCATACACGTCCTATCTTAGTGTGTTTTATTAATATAATCCTAACAAACATAATAATTATATTTTAATCACTAAAAAACAATGAAAAATTCCAAGGTGGACTAGGTCACCACCTTGGGTGACCTAGTCCTATGTGGCATAAATTTTAAATTTAACTTAAAATTCTTTCGGGATATTGTCTCTAAAACCCTAAGGTTAGTCAGAATGGTTTTATTTAGATAAAATTAGGGCATGCCATGTATAAATAAGATCCAAAACCCTAATTCCTCATTAATTCACATTCATTTTTCCTCTCTCACACAACTCATCAGTCCTCATCTCCTTCTTCTTCTCAAGCAATCTAGGGTTTGGTCCTTCCAAATTAACAAAACATCTTTGCAGAAGCATTCAAGGGTTGATTGTTGCAACAACTCAAGATCTCTCATCATGTAAAGGTAGCTTACACCATTACTCCATTGTTTCATATTTATGCTTTGCATTTTCTATTCATTTTGGTTTAGTTACCTAAAAGGGGTTTGACTAAGGCAAACCCCTAATCCCTAACAATCAACATTTTTTTCTTTCTCTCCTTGTGTGTTTGCAAGTTTAGGTACTTTGAAGATTTTTGAAGTCGTTGAAAACTTGTTGAAGACCTCTCCTTGCATACAAAGTCAAATCATCCACCAAAAGTCACTTTCGGGCCTCAATATAAGAGTTTCAAAAGTTGACAACTGTGAAGAACCAAGGTGCAAACTTAGGGCTTCTATTTCCCCTTCGAAAATTCCAAAAATCTTGAAGAGGACGAAGTCGCCAAGAATGGAAACCTAGACCCTTTGGATAGGACTTTTCAGGATTTTGAAATTTTCAGACACCCATTTGGTAGAAACAGACTCTAGACCAGTTTTTGAGAATCTAGGACTAGGTCGCCCAGATTGGCACAAGTATCCATTTCGGCTTCTGTAACAAACTCAACAACATTCCAGATCTCCATCAAACCCCTCTTCTATTTCTAGGTGCATACATTCTAACTCTACCATTTTTATATAGTATAGTGGATATTATCAGTTCATTTGTATATGTACAGTGCATATCATTATGTGTTTTCCAACACTTTACATTTCAATAGTTTATTTTCAATAGATAATCTATTTAATTAGTTCCCAGCACTTAGACACATTCAATCACACACACTCACAACCCCCCAATCAATCCAATCCCACTTTGAATGAACACCCAAAAGCATATCATTAGGTGAAAGAGAGTCATTCTTCCAAAAGCTAGCATCTAGGTGAAAAACCCTAGAAGCTCATTGGGGGAATCCTCTTTCCCTTCTTGCATATGTTTTTGGTTGTCCAAGTGGCAACTAGTCACTAAGGTCTTTATTCAAATTCCTTTTGGGTACATAAGCCTCTCCATTAGATGAGAATGCTTTCGATTGTGTCTTCAGAGCCATGACACAAAAGGTAATACAAAGCAGGGTTTATGGCTTCTTAGAACCAAACCTATAGCTTATACAGGGGTTCGACACTAATTATGATAATGTAGGACTAAGCAATTCTTATTTATGAATGTCAAACCTTAAAATGTAGAACCAAGAAAAAACCCTAATTGACTCAGAGGTTTGGGGAAAACACAATTTATCAATAATTCTGATGAGAAGGCAGTAATTTACTTATTGGTTCTTTCACAAGTTGATAACGCTAGCCTCAATGTCTGAGAAGCCTGAAAACTGCAACACAAGCTCTCCAAGTGTGTAGAATATCCTTCACAATGCTCAATTATACTTTTAGGACAAGTTTTAATAGCTATGTAATCTCTTACCTTGGCAGCTTGACATCCTTTCCATTATTAAGGCTTGCTCACATGAACTAGAACATATCACTTGCCCTCAAATTGAGTTTTGAATGCTAGTCATTGACCATATGGATAGATTAATTGATGAACGATCTAGATTTAACCATCTTGATTTGAAAAAAACTTGACTGTATGCACCCGCAATATTCATTAAATGACAGGAAGCCCAACAAGCCGTATAGAACCTTGCTAATATGTCACGGTCCCCACCAATCCTTTGTCGCTACACCCAAAATCCATGTGTCCTCTTCCCCTCGCCCCTGTGGTTCTTAAACCATGCACATCTTTTATTAGTGGGGAGATGGGGAAGGGTTGAGATTAAATCTCACGGCGTCCACTTACTCATATCTTAATCATAACCATTTTTCCTATAGTCTTATTCCTCCTACACCATAAATGACCTAAATTAAGAGATCTCAAATCATGTTTACCATACCTTCATTAGTAGTTCATCCTTTATTGTTCATGTCCCATGTGAAAATATTTGATTAATATTTTCCCTTTTCTTCAATGCTTCCACGTCCTTTGTGTTACTCCTTGTGGAAAATTCTCGCGGCCCTTTTGAGAACTTGTTAGTAAAGGAGGTACCCACACGAGATAGCGGGGAGGAGTCAAGATTGACCCAAATCACCTGCTATCGACCATCGATTCTCTTCAAATATTTTCTTGCAGCTTACCACTTGGAAGCATTGGGGCCACCATCAAACATGACACATGGTGACTGCCTACCAGCTCATGAGATTATTTTAATGAAGAATAAACTGGAACGAATGTGTGGGGAATGGTCGAGATGCCACCACATGATCAATTGACCACTGTTGAATTTATTTGATACCACCTTCAATCTTCAATAAAGGCATTGGGTCCACCTAATGCACAAGACACATGGACTAAGCCCACTAGCCCGTGTGAATAAAATAATAAGGAATAAACTGGGATGGGCGTGTAGGGAAAAATCAAGATCTACTTGCAGTGATTGAACAACCACCATGGATTTTCATTTCTACACATGCTAAAATTGTTAGTTCTTAAAACAGGGCCACAACTAGGTCTACGAGACTTAACCCTCGATGAAGAAGACCTAGTACCTAAGTATTTATTAAACATGAATTATTTAGCCCAACCATGGAAAAATTAAAATGATTAACTTGTAGATGGTGACCGACAAACTTAACCCAAGGGGCTAGTGTAAGTAACAACTTTAATGGATCAAGATACAACTTAGGTGACTAGTAACTGGGTGTGAAGGGTCAATGAAAGAATTAAAACGTTCAATGGTCATGACCATACAAATTTTGAAAAGAGGGTTTTCAACCTAAAACCATAAGCCCTACCCTTAGACACAGGAGCACAAAGCCAAGAATAGGCAAGAAATATCATAAATTTTCAAGACCTCTACCACTTTCTAGTTTAAATTTGTGTTTCCACCATTTTAAAAATTCAGAAAATATTGCTAAGAGAGAGATGACCAAAATGTTCCCTATTGCATACAACCTTTAAACACTACCAATCAACATAATTTATGTATCTTTAACTAAAGTGTTAGGACCTAACGACAACCTAGCACTTTTTGGCACCACTGCTGGCAACCATTCCTTATCTAATGTTAATAGGAGACTGCTTGGATACCTCTTTTACAAAAATATTTTTTCAAGCTTCTTTTTCTGCATGGTCAAGAAACGACGTCTACATGGAAGATTCATACCAAAAACCCCCCAATTGTAGTTCCAACCATAAATAGGGATCAACCTGAGGCCTCCCAACATACCCCAGAAACTCAGCCATTAGAGCAAACCTTTGAAGAAGAAAGTATATTCCTGTCGACACCATGGATGATAATAACAATGATAATCGTTTCAACGAAAGGAGAAGAAACCATAGAGATGGTGATAACTAAAGAGGGGGAGAACGAACATTTACCTATCCTAATACTCTCAATGAAGATGATGATACACCTATGAAAAAAATTCACAGTCCATCTTACCAACCAAGAGGCTTATCCTTTGAAGAGCCCGACCAGTTCCTTTTTGAGTTTAAATTTTTGTGTAATTTGTATGACTACAAAAATGGTAACCAAAAACTGAAACTCTTTCCCTCTACTCTTAAGGATGCTACAATGCAATGGTTCATGGGATTAGCTTCAGGGTCGATATCCACTTGGAACGATATGGAGTTTTCCTTTTTCCAGGACAAATGCCAAAGTTACTGTAGGGTCAGGGATAAGACTTGGAGGAGTTATTCAAATTAAGACAAAATGAAGATGAAAGCCTAGAAGATTACCTCGATAGGTTCATCTTCTTATCTAAATAATGTGGCAAGTAATCCATAAGTCTGGAGATTTTGAAGACCATATTTCTCAAAGGACTTGATGAAGATGCTAGAATAAGCCTAGATTATTGGGAATAGGAGATGTGTCACTACTTGGACTTGATCATATCATTGATTTATGCCAAAATTTATCTCGTATTCAAGGAGGAATTTATAAATCTACTGATTTTAGAGGTTCCAATGAAATAGATAAACTATGCGAGGAAATAACAAATCTCAAAACTGACATTCTTGTTTAATTAAAGACCATGTTGGATGGAATACATACCAAAACATGTAATCTTGAGACCTTATCCATCTATTGTCCTAGGTGTCGAAACAAACATCTCTTAAGGGAATGCCCTTTGGACAAAACTAGCGTTTACCAATTTTTTGAGAAGAGTCATGCTAGGGACCAATGTGAGATCCTAAATGCAATCAGGAATTCCAAGAAAAGGACATCTCATGTTGAGGAGGAAGTCAATTTTTCCAATCAAAGACTTGGAGGAAATTTCTCTTACGGTCAGAATTCAAATCCTACCTGGCAACCTCCAAATAATTCAAATAATAATTAGTGGGTTGCACCTTGGTCTCAAGCACTACCTAATTGGGGACCTTACCCTTGTGGACCACTTGAATGGGTGAACCATTCCTAGGGAAACCCCCAATGGCCGAACTAGACTCAATAATAATGGTATACTCAAAATCTTACACATCAATAGAATCAACCTCAAAATCAGTTTTATAATGGGCTGAGGACGATTCCTAATCCACAATAGAACCTTTTACTAGCTCCTCAGAACCCCCAAGAAAATGAGAAAGTCAAACAACCACAACTCCCAACACAACTTGTTCCTAATCCAAAGAATAATTGTCAAAACACTCAGGTGTATTCAACAAAACAAGACAATGTGACTGGACTTAATGTTATACATTGTGGAAGCCTATAGTTGAGGTCAAGAAAAACACTTCAACAACCTACCATAGTTGAGATCCTGGATAAACCAAATGAATAACTTGCTAAAAGGATTGAGACATTGTCCATACCTTCAAAGAAAAACCCAATCAGTGATCAAGACAAGCCTCCTCCACAATCCTCATTTATAACTCCCGAGTTATCTCAAGAAGAGGATGGTAAGTGTTCAACGGGCCTTTTAAAGAAGGATTCCACCTTGAAAGAGAAAACTCAAGCACCTTTTCATGAGCATCTCAAAGCAACTGCCTTGAATAACCCTCTCGAAATGACCTTATCCACTGAAACCACGCTGATACAAAAAATTAAGCAACTTCAAATCAAGGTTCCTTTGTTACTAGTGGTTAAAGAAATTCTTGAACTAAACTAGCTAATTAAACAATTGTGTACCAAAACACCAGGAAGGAAACCAAAAAGGATTAACACTGTGCACATAAACATATATCTAGTTGACCTTTTGGATGGAAAAACCTTAGCCCCAAAAATGATGACCCAGGTAGTCCACTTATAACCGTGACAATAAATGAGGTAGAAATACCTAATGCACTTGTGGACTTAGGAGAAGCCATTAATGTCATGATAGTGGATGTTATGGAAAAATTAGGACTCATTGATTTATGTCCCATAACTACCTAATTGCAAATGGTGAATCAATTCGTATCTATTCCTAAAGGTGTGCTAGAAAATGTTCTTGTTAAGGTTCATGGTTGGGAATATCCAGTAGAATTCCAAGTAATCCAATCCCTCACCCCAAAGAATATTTATTTGATAATATCGGGCTGACCGTGGTTAGCTATAGTTGCGGCCAAGATTGACTGCAGAGTAGGAGGAATGACCATTTCACATGGTCCTAATAGAAAGCACTTATTCCTATATCCTCCTACTCAACCTATTAAACATAACAAACTTTAGGTTTATGAACTAGATGGTGCCAACAAATAGGAGAATCTAGCCTCACTTGCTATGGCAGTCATTAAACAACATGGTGAAGAGTTGGAAGATGAACTAGAAAACATGTAAAATCTTACTGTAGATTCGAGTGATGAGGAAATTCTAGAAGTGGAAGATATTTTAGGGTATCCAATCAAAATTGATCACACCGAATATAATTACACCAACTTAATAGGGTTACCTTGTCCTCTGACTAATATCATTCCAAAAATAGATCATTTCTTTGAAGATATTTCCAAACTCCACAGAACTATACCACATGGTTTTCCTCTCAACACCTTAACTAGATAAGTGCATACTATCACCTCCAACCACCTGGGGGTCAAAACCATCATGTTACTACCAAGAAAAACTTTAAATATCAACAACTGGTTTACAGAATCATAAGAGCTCAATTTTTTTGATGTTTTTGTAAATAGATCTAAAGATTTTGCTTGGGATTATACAAGCATGAAAGGAATACACCCAAATTTTTGTACCCATCACATATATACTGAAGATGTTAGACCTATTCATCAACCACAACGAAGACTCAACCCTGCTCTTAAAGACATTGTTAAAATAGAAATTGAGAAACTCATGCAAGAAGGACTCATCTACCCCATCTTTGACAGAAAATGGGTCTCACTGCTAGTAGTTGTTCCAAAGAAAAATGGGAAGTGGAGAGTGTGAAATGTTTATAGGGAACTCAAAAAAGCTACCCATAGAGATTACTTCCCTTTGCCTTTCGTAGACCAAGTCTTTAACAATTTGGCTGAAAGGAAGTATTTCTCATTCCGAATGGGTTTAGTGGATATAACCAAATAAAAGTAGGAGCAGAATAATAGGATAGGGAAAATTTTACTTGCCCATGGGAAACATTCACATATCTCATCCTTCCCTTTGGGATTTGCAACACTCTTGCAACATTTTAGAGAGCTATCTTGACCATATTTTATGAGATAGTAAACGATTGTGTGGAGGTCTACATGGATGAATTCACCATGTATGGTTCCAATTTTTATGGAGGACTTCAAAATTCTAACAAGGTATTGAAATGAAATGAAGACCATCGTCTATCCTTGAGTCACGAAAATATATAATAATGGTAGAACAAGGGATAGTGTTGGGACACGACATTTCCACTGAGGGGATAAAAGTGGATCCTAAGAAAATTGAGGTAATACAACAACTAGAGACTCTGAAGAACCAAACTAACATCAAAAGCTTCTTAGGACATGCCGGATACTACCGAAGATTCATAGAAAATTTAAGCAAGATTGCAGCTCCCATGTTTTCACTCCTCCAAAAAGATGTAGATTTTTCTTGGATGACAAAATGTCAAGCATCATTTGAGACCATTAAGGAGAAACTCATCTTTGCTCCTATCCTATGTGGGTCTAATTGGAACCTTCCATTCCATATTTATGTAGATGCTTCCAATGATTCTATTAGAATAGTATTAGGTCAAGAAGATGAGAATGGAGGGAAATATGTCATTTATTTCATTAGTAAGAATTTGACTCCCACTGAACATAACTACACTACTACGGAGAAATAATTCTTAGTTGTGGTGCATGCAATTAATAAACTTGGACATTACATCACATCTTGCAAAGTGACTATGTTCACAAACCATTCAGATATCAAGTACCTAATGAAAAAACTTGCAATAAATGGAGGAATAATCAAGGGGTTATTGCTTCTACAAGAATTCAACATGACCATCATTGATAAACCTAGAAAGTTCAATGTAGTTGTGGATATCTTATCCTGAATCAAACAAGACAATGGAGATTGTGCTCCTGTGCAAGATGGATTCCCATATGAAAATTTGTTTTCCATCTTTGTTAAAACCCCTTGGTTCACTGACATCACCAACTATCTGGCCACTTTAGAGTTCCTACCAGACTTTACATCCAAACAAAAGAAATGCCTAGTTCATGAAATTTTTCACTTCAAATGGATTAATGGAGTGCTATTTCAAGGTGGGATTGATATGGTCTTACAACGTTATGTAAGGTCAAATGAAACATACAACATCCTTAGACCCTACCATGACGACCCCTCTAGAGGTGATTACTCTACCAAGAGAACATCCCATAAAATCTTGGGTACTGGATATTACTGGCCCTCCATGCATAAAGATGTGAAGAGATATTTCTGCCATTTTGATGAATTCCAAGGAGTAGGAAGACCCATTGCATCCAATGAAATTCCTCTACACCCGCAGGTAGACCTTGAACCATTTTAAAAGTGGGGATTGGATTTTATCAGTCCTATAGACCCTTATTCATAATGCAAATAATACATCTTGGTTTGTACTGACTATCTAACTAAGTGGGAAAAATTCCAAGTCCTAAGAGTAGCTAGGGAAGAACAAGTAGTTGAATTCCTATATAATAGTATTTTTCTCATATTTGTAGCCCCTAAAACAATTGTCACAGATCAAGGACCCTAGTTTATGTCCAAAGTTCTATTGGCTTTTACTGATCATTTCTAGGTAAGCCATAAAAATTCGTCACCCTATCATCCACAAGAAAATGGTCAAGTAGAAGTCACCAACAGGGAACTTGATAATATCCTAACAAAAATAGTTTCATCAAGGAGAAGAGATTGGGCTAGGAAATTACCTAAAGTTGTTTGGGCCTATAATTCAACTTGGAAATCAACCACTAGCTTTACTCCTTACGAGTTAGTTTTTGGGAAGAAACCTATCATACCCATCGAATTTGAACTTCAAACTCTTAGAATGGTAATAGAGTTAGGCTTAGACCTCACACAAGCCTAGATTGAGAGAGTCTTATAGCTCAATAAATTTGATTAACTCCGCTTAGAAGTTGTCCACCAAACTGAGCTAGTCTAACAACAGCGAAAGGCCTAGCATGATAAACACATAAAAGAAAGAGAGTTCCACAATGGGGATTGGGCGTTGTTATTTGATTTTCAATATAAATATCACCAAGGGAAGCTAACTCATTGGCTTGGTCCATATGAAATTTTTGAAGTATTTCCAAATGGCGTAGTGTAGCTCAAACCTATTGATGGTGACACTCGAACCCTCTTAGTAAATGGCAATTGATTACAAATCTACCACAAACCTGTCAACAAAGAGGAGTTTATAAGAATGGTGGAAATGCAAGCAAAAATCAAATGCATTGACTCTGCTATAGTAGAGCCAATATAGTTTTCAATTTATTATCTTAATTTTTTTGCATGTGTATGTATTCATAATCACTTTAGGGAATTTTTATTGTATCTTCGATCTTTTGGACTTGGCTAAATTTTGTTTCTACCTTGCAAGACTTTATAAACCACAAATTTTGGCGCATCTTGCATCAATTCTCTAGAACTTGTGCATCGATACTCTGGAACTTGTTCGTGCGATGAGTTCCATTCCCTAGTTTGTTCTTGTAGTTTGGTGTAACACTATGCAATGCTTCAGAATGTGTGAAGTCCAATATGCTTCATGATTGTTCCTTCTCACATTTTGGGGACATCTTTCAGCGATGATCTAAAATTTTATTATTTCTTCCTACATTCTAGCAATATCATTTAGTGATTCTTTGGAACTTTTTTCTCGCATTCCGGTGACATCTTTCAATAATGCTCCAGAAATTTATTCCTGCATTTTGATGACATCTTTCAGCGATGTTCCAGAACTTTGTTCCTACATTCTGGTGCCATCTTTCAGAAATGCTCCAGAACTTTGTTCCTGCATTATAGCAACATCTTTCAGTGATGCTCTAGAACCTTGTTCCTACTATCCGATGACATCTTTCAGCGATACTCCAGAATTTTCTTTTTCCTTCTAGCTGCATCATTCAGTGATGCTTCAAAAAATTTCCACTTCACTCTAGCTACATCTTTTAGCGATGCTCCAGAACTTCACTTCTTTGTCCTAGCCGCATCTTCCAGCGATGCTCTGGAATTTTTTTCATCATCTCGACTGCATCTTCCAGTGATTCTCCAAAAATTTATAAGTTCCCTTCCTTTCCAAATGATCTTATAGTTTTGACGAAATTCACATGATCATTAAATTTTTCCATCAACTCTGAAATTCATGCCCTACACTACCATCTCTTTCCATAATAAATCAAAATTATTATGACCAATTTTCATCATAATATTTAACATTTATTAGCCATCCCATTTTCATCCATAATAAATTTATTATACCCCTTCACCATCCCATCTGATGATTCTATTACGCTAGCAAAGGGAAGCGACTTTCAAATCAATGACAAGACATAAGGTATGTACAACTTTTATTTTAAATAGGTAATTATTGTGAAAAAAATAAATAAATTGGCACATTCCACCACCCTTTCCAAACCTAGTAAATTGTGTGGATTGTACATCCACTTGAAGATGTGGTAGTTCATGCACTCTTTTCCATGCAAAGTAATGATTCTATTATAGTGAAGCCAAATGTAATAACTAATTCATGTCACATTGACAATTTTAAAGTATGAGTGGTTGAAAAGATTACAGTTTCTCTAATCTACATCATATTCTGTTTAAATAGTTTTTCACCTTTTGAGCGCCACGACATTCAATAGACATTGAGCAAAGTTGAGTGTAATATACCACATGGGTGGAGCTAGATGGAAATTAGAGCCAACTTCCCTAGATAAGTTGTTGGCATTGGGTAATATTTCAGAGTTGTTTCAAAAGATAGGGTGGCTTGAGTTTATGAAGAAGTTTGAAGGGAATAATGACGAAGTGGTCAAAGCATTCACAAAAAAATTCTCAGATGGACAGTCAATAGTGCCTGGGAAGAAGTTCAAGGTAATCCCTTAAGTCGTTTCTCATTTATCTGGTATTAGAAATGAGGGTGCAAATTTATCTGAAACTACAAATATTTCCTACGAAAGAATGGTAGAACTTTTCAGTAGGGAAGGGGAACCTTAGCCTTTGTTAGTTGTAAGCACCCATGGGAAAAATAAAGGGTTTCAAAGAATGTCTATCCAGAGCCATGGAAAATGGAAGTTGCCTCAATAAGTAGAAGACTCATGTCCCGATGTGATGCATATTTTTTTGTAATTTTTTTCCAAGTAAATAATTAATTATGATTTTTTTATTACAAATTTTATAAAATATAAAAACTCGTATGTCTGACTACCTTAACTTGGTCAAAACTTCATGAAATTCAATTTTATTTTTTTAAATCCTATAGTATGAAAAGCATAGAATGTGACACATGTTTTGGATTCAAAAACTGTGATACCATTTAAAAGCTATAGATGTTTTTCAATCAGCCTATCAATCATGGCTTTTTTCGTAATTCAAATAGAAAATGAATAATAATTATTTATTAAACTCAAAGTAAAGCATAATTTATATTGGTGCAAAGCTGAGAATATCCTTTAAAAACCCTTTTTGTTTCATCAATTTTGGATAAGAAAATAGTCATTAGCTACATACCCATCATATCGCCACTTTTTGACCCATCATGATCCTGCACATACCCATGTGAAGGGCAATGTTCCATAATTGTTGGTCCCCCTTTTTAGTTATTGACTTATTTGTGCCATGGTAATGAAAACCCTAAATTCAGAGTTAACCTTCTTTCCTTTCTTAGTGATTCTATTGTCAATATGATTGAAAGGTTTAAAATTGGGTTTGGACCATTGAAACATCACGACCTCATTCATTTAATTTATAAATATCATTTCTTGAAAAAAGGAAGAATGAAAGAAAAATGGAAGAGATTTATGTGGAAATTTGAGAACCCTGAGCCCACAAGATATTTAGAGGAAGGTGAGCCATCCGATTTGGTGGCTCAAAATTTGAAAGAACCTTTTCCTAAACTTTAAAATGTTGAAAGAGCTCTTGATGGTGAGGTTCTAAAAAATCTAACAAACCCTTCACACCCCGAGGAAAGATCGAGTCCACAAAATATCTCAGAGGCTTCGAAAAAATAAGGAAATATGGACCTAGAAAATTCAAAAGATGAGAATTCTCATCCCTGTAAAAGGGGAAGGAGACTTGAAATAGAAGTGTACAGACCTTCCCCTATGAGAAGAAGAAAATGATTGTCTTCTGATATTAGCTGTGTTGCGGCTTGTGATCAGCTGTATATTCCTAAAAAGAAACGAAAAGATAGGAAGCCCCATGAAATTGTAGCACAATCATGTGAAAATGTGACTCAACCATGTGTAGAAACAACCTAGTTAGATGAATTTGGAGGAGAAGATGTCCCACTTGAGACAAGAAATGAAGAAATAAGAGAACAACAACCAAATTTTGTACTTATCGAGGTCGAGCCCATGGATTCATTTTCTCCTTTTCACCAGCTAATGGAAAAATTGTCTTCCCCAACTGCTAGTGATGCATAACTAGATACACTAGGTGTACATAATGAAGAAAATGTGATTGATAGGAATGCAAAAATTTTCATTTCTCCTCTCTGCTCTAATGTACAAATTGAAAGTTTTGATAACATAGAAACAAAATTAGGCGAGTTGAAAATATAAATTGTTCAGTTAAGATTTAGCTCGCAAAAAAATGAAGAACAAATAAATCAGCAACATCAGGAAATAGGTATACAAACTAAACTTTTGAAGAAGAGATATCAAGAAATCACAACTTTGAAGGTTCAATTGGAGCAAAAAGATAAAATGATTGGAGAGTTGTAATTTCAAGTACACCAAAGTAATGAGAAGGGTGAACAGTATTTGGCAGGTTTGTCTGCAAAATACAAATAGGTTAAAGGTTTAACTGATAATCTAGTACAATTTTTCCAAGCATTTATAGAAAAATAAGAAAAACAAAAATATGAACTCAATGCAACTTTGAGTAAAAGTGTTGAACTAGAATAATATTTGCAAGAAATCAAGATGAATCCAAGAATGTAATCAAAATAAATACAGATTGAGGCAACCAAAATGGAATGGTTTCAATTCTATGTTCCCCCAATGTTGACTAAGTGGATGGAAATATGTTATTTCTTGAGACAAGCATGAGAAAAAAATGCCAGACTTAAGAAGGAAATAGTATTTTTGAAAGAATCATATGATAAACTTTATTAGGCTAAAATGGATGCATACCAAATTGGAGAATTATTATCCTGTAGGAAACCAATCAAATTATATTCCATGTTTTTAAATAAAAAATTGTTAAGATGGAAACTTCTGAGGATTTATTGTAATTTTCCACATGATCTTGATGATAAATAGTTTTTAGAAGCTTTCAAAGAGACAAATCCTGTTTAGCAAAATCTGCTATGTGAATTTTTCATCCATAATCTATTTTTTAGAAAAACAAATTGATTTCTTTATCTATATTTTTGTTGGAGAAGTATAGCATAGAGCATTCTTTTCCACTATGCAGAATTAGATTCAGTGGTAGGAGAGAACTAAAGAATATTTGTAGGCAAAAAGAACTATGGTACTTCAAATGAGATATCCCAACCGGAAACCCTTTCCCTTTAAAGCCCAATTCTGATGGATTAAAAGCTATGACAATGAAAAGAAAAAGTATGATGACAATCTCCAGATTTTTTTTGAGAATTTCAATGTTCATGGGTCACAATTGATAGAAAGGGCATGGAGTGCCTGTGAGGAATGGTATACTCTTCTTCCTATGTATCTTAAAAGAAGGGAGGTGACCTCACACACTAATCTCAGGTTGTCCTATAGAAGGGCTCAGGCATTGGTAAAAATATTACAATAGCCTAAAACCAAGTGGATTGGGATGCAGTACAGACCACCATTACTCCTTCAATGACCTCCTGTAGTTTTTGTCACAACAAAGAAAGATCCTAGAAAATTCAATTCATGGAAGATGAGGGTTAAGTTCAACAAGGATTATCTTAAAAATCTTGATCGATGGGATGTGGAAGTAGGGGATATCTATGATCTCAATTCTAAACATGATGAGCTAAATAGGAAAAGAGATGCAGAGAGGCCAAGAACTCATTAGAGAGAAGGATGACCTACTCAGGCTTAGGAAGGGGAGAGTGATGAGGTATAAATAGCCTCATGATTTTGACAAGCTAAATACCCTTATGTGTTCTTATTCACCACCTTAGCCATGCCAATGAGTTTATTTTTAGGAGCAATGATTATCTACTTTTTATAAAATGGTTTATAAATCTTATTTCGTAAATTGATTGAAATTAGCTGGCTAATGTTGATCTAATGGTATAGACTTTAAGTCAATGTACATGACTTATGCATGACCTATAAGTGGAGTGGACTTCAAGCAGTTGAAGTTAGAGTGCCGAAAGTTTGGGCGCCATAAATTTAGGCATGCAAAGTGGAAGACTTTTAAAAGCTTTTTGTTAACGTTACGTTTAAGACTTTATGGCTCCACTTCGAGCCTTTAATATGTTTTATGTTATGAACCTCAACTAGTTGGTCAGTTGTAATTTTGTTAAAAGACTTTTTCAATGTTGATCTACCACCATTTGAAATTTAGGATTTTGTAAGTAGTATATATGTGTGTAACCACCAAAAATAAATGCATGTTGTTAGGATATGCTTTGAATACTATTCAACTATGCTCTATGTGCTACACTTTTATGATATGAATAAATAAATATTACCAATCTTATTCAAAATTAGTTGTTTTGAGTAATGAAAGTACCATGGATGGATTTACTTTAAAGATGTAGATGTATGTGTGATTTGAATTAATCGTAGGAATACTCGAGGGATCTTGTAGAGTATATAATTTTTTTTCCTATTGATATTGTTGTCTTCATTCGATATATGTTAAATTTAGATGAATTTTATTTTGTGTCGAGCTATGTCATATGTTCCTATATGTTGTAGTGTTGAGTTTACAACTTTTAAGTTCTATTTACTTTGAAATTATAGAGCACCCACTCTTGTTGTTAATTACAAGTTGTTTGTAATTTTAGATAGTAGTTAGTCGTTAGTCGTTAGTTTTTTTCATTTAAATTTCATAGTTTAACTGCAAGTGTTAATTCTTAGGTAATTTCATTCTTTCTAGTTTAACAATTTCATGCTTTCTAGTTCAAACAATTTCATTCTTTTTGGTTTAAATTTCTATTTCCACCATTTTAAAAATTCAAAAAATCATGGTAAGAGAGAGATGGCCTAAATGTCCGATGTTGCATACATCATTTGAACACTACTCGGTTGAAATAATTGATGTAGCTTTAACTAAAGTGTTTGGACCTAACAACAGCCTATCACCTAGAACTACAATTGTTCTGACGGTTTTCATTTTCATCTATGTGATAAATTACATTTTCAAATCTACGGTTTATGTCAAATAGGTTTACTAAAACACATATAAAATTTCTCCTCTTTGCAACTCAAAGTACCAAATCCTAGAAGATTGGATCTCCCTTGTGGCAGCTAACCAATCATCAATCCCTAGTTGGTTTGTGTTTGAATATGGATTCAAATCAAATATAAGTTGATCTTAGTTAATTTAATAGGATCTAGGATCACTTTTAATACTCTATAATTCTAATATATATAAAAGTAAAAAACTATATGATACTTGTTCTATTGCAGCTCAATTCTCTTGCATGCCTATATTATAGGTTGATAGTGTAGGCCTTAAGTTTATTGTGGCATTTTCAAATTAGCAAGTAGAGGGAATGAATTGTGAACAACACCTGAACATGCATACTAGAGGAAGAAACTACTACCTCATAATAGAAGTAAAACCCGCCAAATTTGAGGCTTGATGTCACTTGATTTACCCTTATTATAAGTTTGTTTGCCTTATTTTTCCTTGGAGAAGAATAATTTTTCTAATGATGATAGAGAAAAAATGTATATTATCTTATTATATGTAAAAAATGATCAATTTGAATCATTAAAACATTTAAAACTTGGAAGGAAACTTGTTTGAACAATATTTCCATATTTTTCATTGACTTGAAATACAAAATTTAATCACCAATTACAAGCCACCCCCTCCACTATTGTTCTATGACATGAAGTAATAAATATTATACTTCTTATACGAAAAAAAAAAAAGTGAATTCAAGAAAAAGAAGTATATTACCTACACTAATAACTTTCAACATTTATATGAATGATAACTAATATAATTTTTCCATAAAGATGTTATATATGCCATATTAGACTGAATTTGAGGCCTGTATAACTATGCTCATACATTTCAATAGGAAAATATAATTAAAAAAATAATTGTTGAAAATTATTATATTATAAAAGATAATACTAAACATAATTTAATTCTTAATTTATTATTTAATCACAAGCACTTAGACTAAAGTTGAAGAGATTCCATTCATGAAATTTAAAAGCTATTGTCCAGACCATGTGCTAAATTTAGCTCTAGGTCTGCAGTAAAAGTTGTTTGTTAATTTACATATTCGTGTAATACAAAATTGGAAGCAGCAACAAAAAAAATGCATTTATAGTGGAATGATCGTCACCTTACACATAATAATAATTGTCACAATTTTGTATTATCTTTCATTTTTCTCTCTGTTTTCTTTATAGTGGAAGTGGTGGTGGTGATAATAATAATAATAAAATAATAACAATACCTTTCTCATTAATTGTCAAGAAATTTATATATGTATTATATTTTTAAAGTAAATTTAACCTTCTGCTCTATAGTTTTATATAGATTATTTTTCCAAATTTCAATATTTAAATGATAGAACACTGATAAAAATATTCACAAATTAAGAGAAGTCGGATGATTTAAATTTCACATGTTGAAACGTAATCACAATAAACATACTTTAGTGTGACTAAAATCAAATTTACTGAAATGGGACTCGTTTGAATTTGAAAGCACAAAAAAAAGCAAAAGCCGCATAACTAACGGTCAATTTACTCTAACGGAGAATTTACTCTGTTCTAACTAGACTACAAAGAATTGTGTCATATTCTTGAAAAGAAAATAGAAAGAATGCAGACGTGGTACGTGCAACGAATGGTGTCCTCATGACTGCTCATATATTGTCATTCAATATTTTTTAATGTTTTTATGTTTTGGATTATAGAGTGATATTTTCCATCACTTTGTAAAATATATGTTAAATTATTTTATAAATGATAAATACATTATTAATGAAAAATGAAAAATAAAAAATTTTAGACAAAGAAAAAACAAGATAGGATCAATCTGTTCCTTAAAAAACAAATATGTCAGTAGAAAGAAGAATGATTTATAACAATTTTTATTTTTCTGTATATCAATCTGTGCTGGTGTAACATATGAAAAATTTCAGTAGATTAGAATGAAATTTAAAGGCTATGAGATTAAAGATAGCTTATATGATGAAAGCTTTTATCATTTAAAGTTTCAAACTTGCTGAATGACTATTCAATACTGATACTAGATACACTCCCATTGGATAAACCTCACCTAACAAAATAAAATTGAACTTAAAAACAGAACATGAATTCCCACATAAAACATATTACTATGAACATCAAATTTACAGTATATTGGAGATTAAAGGAAACAACAACTAAGCATACATTAGAATAAGCTAATCTGTTGTCTATAAAATAAATGCCAGGTCAATAGTGGCGGCTGGCCTCACAGATAGAAATTCAAATCATGTAGTTTATACTCATCGACAGGTCATATCTTTCCTTTTTGATTGCATTTAACAGCTTGTCCACAAGTTGATTGCCTTTGAAATGTATGCGTTTGAAACGTCTCTGAATTGTCCTTGCCTGACTCCATTCAAAGTTTATGTCGAAAATATCAACAAACTTTTGATGCTTTTGAAACCTGTCTCTGAATTGTCCTTGTTCTCTTGATTGTCATCCGACCCACGTCCTTTAACCACATCAAATCAATCGATTCTCTATCTATAATATTAAAAAATATATTTGAAGATTTCTGCATGCTACACATCTCTTCACCTTTCAAGTTGTATCACATGCTCTCACAATTGCGGTTGATGATTGAATGAAGTATTTTAATTACGTTCACGAAATCTGCGAGTCTATAAGATCTAAGAGATGAAATCATAAATTTTAAAGATGGATCTTTTAAGTTTTTATAGAAATTTCTAATTATATAAATTTAAAGAATTAAGTATTAAATTAATTAATGATAGTAAGATTGGTAAATTGATCATTGTAATAATTATTAACCTCACATCACAAATATCAGAAATATGTAAGTGGCATTTTATCATTGGCAGAATCATAATCTTCAACTTTTACTTCATTCAGTATTTTCTATTTTTCAAACACGGGCAATTGGTGAAATATTGGAAATTGATTCTTGAAGCCATATATGAGGTTGCTGCCGCTTAAAGAGGAGATTATCGGGGGATATATCGTGTGTGGAGTCTCTGTTTTGAACCACTTGATACCTATCATTATCAAGTAAATCTTTAAGCCAACTTTGGAACCACTTAGTAACTGTATTTCTGAACGGTATCTACAACTGACTCCTGGAGATTATTATTTATGCTCCTTTTGGACACGAAACGGGGGTTGGTTGATCTTAGTATCATCGCCATTTTTAGTAGACGGGAACTGTTTTTAAGCAAGATGATTCCAGTGATAGAAGCAAGCAAGAGTTAGTGTAAGCAACCGAAAAAAATAACTTTTTTGTGAAAAAGGATTATTTGCTACCTCGGATGCGCCATTGAAGGTTTAAGTCGCTCTTTTTTCTGAATTCTGTTAACATAATCATAACCAAATTCTATTTTCATGTCTTCAAATTCCAGCACTCCCTAAACTCTGAATGCAAAATAAACTTTAAGTATAAATGATTATTTATTTCTTTCTGCAGGTGCAAGTAAGGAAGGAAAGCCTGGAAGAACGAATAACAACTTTGCAACAACTCGTCTCGCCTTTCGAAAAGGTGAAACTTTGCCACAACTTGTTGCTCGCTGATCTGTGGACAATTAGTATGAATTTGAATACTATTTTTGTTTTTAAAGACATGTGTAACCTCGTCAATCTTATTCTAAGATATCTTTGTAGCTTTTATAGCCGATGTCTCTCAAATTTTGATAATTTCTTCTATATTTTGGAATTTGTTTTTAAATCGAAGACGAACACATCGTATGTGGTTCTTGAAGCCATCAGATACATAAAGTTTCTGCAGGATTAAGTTCAGGTAACTTGAATTATCCTTCCAAATCCGTAACCAACATTTATTTTAAGCCTCACTTTGAAATCAGAAGATGAGGTATGTTTTGTTGAGTTCTATTGAAGCTGTGGTTATTTTACTTGACAAGATACTCTAATATATCTGTTCATTGACCCAATATCACATGTACAACAGGTGGTAGCAACAGAAGAAAGTAACTTTTTTGTGAAATAGAATTATTTGCTTTTGTCAAGCTCTCAAGGAAAACATACTAAGATGGAACGATAACACAATAGTCTACAAAATAGCCACGGGCATTTCAGTGGATCAGTTTGACATTAATCTTTAAGCTTCACTTTCAAATCTTGCTTTCACATTCTCATTATTATTTTGTTGTGTAGTTTATAGGCCTTATCCTACCATGCTGTGAAAAATCTATTGCAATTACTGATTATAAATCTCCTATCTATAAAGATTATTTGACTGTCGAAAATTAATAAAACTCACAGCAATAGAAAACATGCAAAATAATAAACACAATACTTTTTGGACAAATTGTCCCTGGAAAAACCCCGGAGGGAAAACCAGTGCTGCAGATGAGGAATTTATTTGCTAACACTGCAAATTCTTCTCCAACTTGTGTCTATTACTTCTCCAAATGCCCATTGACCCACTTTTAAACTGTTCTCATTGGAAAACCAATGCCCATGATTTAATCTCAATCAATGACTAAGATTAATTAGACTCTAACAAACCCTAACTAACTGGTTTCTAAAAGTCTCTAGAGGAAACAATTATTTAATTAAATAATTAAATATCTGGACCTAACTAACTTCTATCTAGAAGTCTCAAGAATCAAATACTAATTCTTGGAATTGGAGAATAACAATTGTCCGAGCTACAATATTAAATTAACACTCCCTCTTAGAGAGGAAGGTGTTCTGTACAACACCCAATATATCTCTGAAGAAGATGAATTTCACCTTCCCCAATGCCTTTGTCATAATGTTTGCTATCTACTGATCTGTAGGTATATACTATAGCTGAATAATCCCTCGCTATACACAATCCCTGATGAAATGATACCTGATGTCTATATGCTTAGACCTATCATGAAACACCAGATTCTCAGACAACCTGATACAACTCTAATTGTCACAGTGTATCATTGTAGTCTCAACCCTCTGACCTAACAAGGCTACCAACAACTTCTGAAGCCATATCGCCTCACATGTGACCATGTTAGCTGCTATGTATTCTACCTCTATAGAACTTAGAGCCACAGAGTTTTGCTTCCTGTTGTACCAAGAGACAACTCTTGATCCCAAGCTAAAGCAACACCCTAAAGTGTTTTTCATGTCCAATGTACTGCCTGCCCAATCTATGTCAATATAGCCTATCAAATTGATACCATCACCTCAAGTATATCTGATTCCATACTCGATTGTACCATGCAAATAATGCAGCACATGCTTTGTTGTTGTCCAATGCACTCTCTTTGGATCAACCATGAACTGACTAAGAGAATTTACTACAAAGGAAATATCTGGTCTGGTGTTGACCAAATACATGAGAGACCCAATCAACTGCCTATATAAGGTGGGGTCTACCTTCTTCCAATTCATGATTGTAGGAGTAGACATGGCTCTGCAATCCTCCATCTCGAACCTCCTCAAGATTTCAATGCAATATTTCCCTTGTCTAAGGAAAATCTCACCATTTGTTTGCCATACCTCCATGCCTAGAAAGTAGTGTATAAGCCCCAAATCCTTCATCTCGAACTCTGCTGCTAGGTCCCACTTGCACTCCTCTATGAGCTCTAGTGAACCTGTTAAAAAAAAGTCATCCACATATAGAACAAGAATGAGAATCTCACCCCCAACTACCAAGTAGTAGAGATTAGCATTCGCCTCACTCTTCACAAAGCCCAATCCCTGCAAGTATTCATCAATGTGCTCATACCATGCCCTGGGAGCCTGCTTGAGTCCGTACAAAGCTCTCTTCAATCTGCACATGTGGGTTTCACTGTTGTGTGCTACAAATCCCTTTAGTTGTTCTATGTATACTTCCTCTTTCAATTCAGCATTAAAAAACATTGTCTTGACATCCATTTGATGGATATACCATCCCATTTGTGCTACAAGAGAGATCACAACTCATATAGAAGTATACCTAGCCACTGGAGCGAACATCTCCTCATAGTCTATTCCTTCCTAAGAGAAACCCTTGGCCACAAACCTTGCCTTGTATTTCTCGATACTACCATTTGCACCGTGCTTGATCGTATAGATCCAATGAGATCCAACCACTGCCCTATATGTCGATCTAGGCTCAACTTCCCACACATCATTCTGCACTATTGAGGTATATTCCTCAACCATTGCATCTCACCACACCTATTGTTGTGTGGCCTCCTAATAACTAGAAGGCTCACTATCTACCAACTGACTAACTAATGTCATATAATCATTATACCTGGTTGGTTGTCTCCACTGCCTACTACTCATCCTAAGAGCTCCCACAAACTCCTAAGTATCTTGTTGGTTACTGCTACCTGTTGTAGAGGATGAAATATCAAACTTCATATGTTCCTGATGCATCTCTTGGATCTGTTGCATCTATTGCTCCATACTTTGTGAGCTCTTAGCACCTGAGCCTATGTTTGTACTAGTCACTGTACTCGAGCTTCATTGTCCCTGATCTGATTGCTCGATCCTTGGAGCTTCTGCTGGCTACTCACTCTAATCATCTGCTGACAAATCTCTGGACCTTCTAAATTCCTTATCCTCCATGAACTTGACATCACGCCTGACTATAATTCTCCTAGCCCCTGGAATAAATATATAATATGCCTTTGAGGTTTCACTATACCCCACAAAGTACCCTCACTCTATAGTCTGATCTAACTTAGAACGTGTAGCACCTGGAATGTGACAATATGCCAAACTCCCAAATATCTTGAAGTGGCTAACATTTGGCTTCTTCCCTGAGAACGCCTCCTCTGGTGTCATCTTTCCTAATACCTTATGTGGAACCATGTTTTTTATGTATATTTGTTGTAGTGCATACCTCTGCCCATAAGTAACATGGCAAATCCTGGTCATACAACATATCCCTTGCCACCTCTGATATAGACCGATTCTTCCTTTCAGCAATCACATTCTGTTGTGGGTTGTAAGGAACAGTCCACTATCTCTTGATTCCTTCCTTGGTACAAAACTCCTGGAACTCTTTCCCTTTGCACTTGCCTCCATTGTCTGACCAAAGAACCTTTATCTTTCTGCCTATCGAATTGTATACAAGAGCTTTGAACTCTTGGAAATGACTAAAAACCTCATCCTTGGTCTTCAAGAAGTATATCCAGGTCTTCCTAGAGAAATCATCAATAAAAGTAACAAATTACTCGTATCCTCTGAGAGACTTCGTCGACATTGGTCCACATATATCTGAATGTATTAGATCAAGAACACCCTTGGATCTGGTGTCACTCCTTGGAAAAGTTGATTTCACAAACTTCCCCAACACACATCCCTTACACACATCATCATGCTCTATGCTCGCCTCTGGAACACCTATCACTATCTCACGAAGAATTTAAGTGCTCCATGATGTATATGGCCCATCCTCCCATGCCATAACTCTCCTTGATCTCTAGAATTTCCATTGCTCATTAGTGCCTTATGAGTATCAAACTGCAACCTGTAAAGTCGGCTGCTCCTAACTCCAATAACTATGGGTGATTTCCAATCCTTATGCTTGATTAACAAATTTTCCCCTCTAAAGAGTACATTGTAGCCTTTATCCTGAGGAAAAATATGGAAATAAGATTCATACCCAAGCCTAGCACATGCAACACATCATGAAAGAGAATCGAATTTCCATTCTCCCTCTAAAATAGAATAGTCTCTTTCCCAACTGGATTTAGTTTGGACATGTTCCCCATAGAAATCTGAATTCTAATGTCCTCCTCCTAATAACTAGAGAAGTATTTTCTAACTCCTATCATATGAAATGATGCCCCACTATCTATATACCAAAAACCTTGTGAAGTTGAGCTAACCATACAAACTATGAGTGCATACTCATCTTCCATTCTGCTAGAGAGCATGTCTGCACTTGTTGAAGTTGTCGTCTGCTTCTTGCCTTTCTTCCTTTGTGGGCAATTGCTAACATAGTGGCCAAACTCATGACATCCATAGCACTTGACTTTAGAAAATTCCTTCTTCTCACCTTTAGGATTTGATCCTTTGCTAGACCCCTTCTTTTCTTTCCCTTTTCCTGCTAGGGCAACGTTTTCCTATTCTGCCTCACTTTTCTGACTCTTACTGCTGGCACCACTGACAAGGCTTAGTCTAAGCTCCTCCTGAGTGAAGTCACTCCATAGTCGATCCCAACTCGATAAAGTGTCTCATCCATTAATAACTTGAACAAAGACATCCCACTACTTAGTAAACCCATTTAGGGCTATCCATACTAGCTTGTCATCATCTGGTTTATCTCCAATAGCTGTCAAATCATCCTTGACAATTCTAAGTCTGGTGAGGTAACTTGTAATGTCCTCTTCCTTGTTCATCCGAGTATTCCTCAACTTTTCTCTGAGAATCAGATTCCTGTTAGTGGTAGCATTCTGGTACATATTCAAAATGTCATCCCACATCATCTTCGTTGTATCCAACTCTGCGATATGCAGAACAATATGATCCTTAACACCATCAAGAATCAGCCTCCTTTCCTTGGCATCTTCCTTCTTATATGCTAAGAGATGCACTGGATCTATAGGTACAGCTACAACACTGGTAACATATTCCTTGATACCATTCTCTTCCAAGAATAAAGAAATTATGGTTTTCCAGACACCAAAATTTGAGGTTCCATCCAATCTATCCTGATCTCTTAAACCTACTGGGGCCATCTCAAACAAATATAATAATAACAAAAACAATAATAATGAAGAGGTAGAACTAGGTTTTATAAACCCTCTATTTTTTCTTTTCTTCTTGTGCCTGCACTGAGCTCTTTCTGCCCTTAGATCTACTCTGATACCATGTGAAAAATCTATTGCAATTATTGATTATTAATCTCCTATCTATAAAGATTATTTGACTTCCGAAAATTAATTCACAACAAATACTGAAAAATAATACAATTGCAACTTCACAAATAAAACTCACAAGAATAGAAAACATGCAAAATAATAAACATAATATTTTTGGACAAATTGTCCCTGGAAAAACCCCAGAGGGAAAACCAATACTGCAGATGAGGAATTATATTAATCTTCAGCAAATCAAGAGATACAAAAGAAACTCCTTGCCTCTTACTGACAAAGCTCCGACAATATTCTTCACCGAAAATTCTTCCCTCAATTCTCCTACTGAAATTCCACTGCTGCTGCCTCCAATGCTATCACTGCAAGACTATTTGCTATCACTGCAAATTTCTTTGCTAACACTGCAAATACTTCTCCAACTTGTGTCTATTACTTCTCCAAACTCCCATTGACCCCCTTTTAAACTATTCTCATTGGAAAACCAATGGCCATGATTTAATCTTAATCAATGGCTAAGATTAATTAGACTCTAACAAACCCTAACTAACTAGTTTTTAGAAGTCTCTAGAGGAAACAATTATTTAATTAAATAATTAAATATCTAGACCTAACTAACTTCTATCTAGAAGTCTCGAGAATTAAATACTAATTCCTGGAATTGGAGAATAACAACTGTCTGAGCTACAATATTAAATTAACACATGCTATTTCACATTTATGGTATTATTATTTCCTTATGATGAAAATATGATGTGCTATTTGACTTATCTTGTGTTTTTGATAAATGTTGGATAAGTTAAATGCTCCAGCCATGATGTCAGGCATCAAGTCAGTTTATTCTAAAAGTATAATACAAATACACTTTCCTTTCATTTGGTTACCGAAATTTTAATTGGTTGTCTTTTTTTTAGGTGATGGAGTATCCCTTCCTGCCAATGAAATCCTGTCTTCAGAACTGTTAAATTTTTAAATAAACAAGAAAAGAACCAACCTTTGACATGTCCATCACCAATATTGTCTTCGTAACTGCCATTCTGGTAGGTGGCAGTTAGGAAGACAATATTGATAATGGATATGTGTAATGAAAGGGAAAACCATAGATGTCATTTAAGATGTATCCACCATTTCATCATAAAAGTGGTGGGATCTATGTCGTTCCTTATCTACCATTTGGCGATGGTGTTGGCATCCTTATTCCCTTGACCTATCATATGCCCACGTAAGTAATCTCATTTCAGATTTTCTCTTTCTTGGCCTTAAATTCATGTGTGGAGCAATATTTGTGATTAAGACTACATTGCCCTGTCCGGTGGTGGTGTCTTGAGTGCATGTTAAATGAAATGAATTTGTGCTGGAGTGTCTACCAGGGGGAGTTCACTGTAGCAATCATGTGAAGCATGGACAAACTGCAAATATTCACACTCACACTTTTCTTGTTCACAATTGCAAGGCATTTTCAGACTATTCTTTCTAGCCAACAACACATCTTGACATATGCAACACAAGAAGTGTCTATTACTCTCTATTCTTTCTCTTACTAAATTCTCTATTGTATTCATAGTTGCTCCTCAAATTTTAGTTCACTCTAGACACCTACATTACATGTATGTTGTAGTGGCTCCATGTACAAGCACTTCTCTATCAACTTTTTTCAGATCTCTTCCACCTATATCTCATAACCCATCAGTTGATGTCATATCTCTATCACCTCTTTGGAGTGGATCTGATAAATTATTGAATAAACTTTTATCACTTCACTGTGGCTCTGAGAGAACCTCTAGATAGTAGTATGTTACAAACATAAATAAATTTTGGATGATTAATTACTACAGACAACTCATTGTATATCATCTTTTCAGTATTGTGGAAACTTATCTGCCATGACATGATAGTTTCTTCAAAATTCCTGAGTATAGACCATCCACATCCTTGGAGTGATTGGGAATAGATAGCAATTCAATAGCTACAAACATTATTTATATTTTTTATTGGACATTTATTGATTAATATATTATACAAATAAAAATTTAAAAGAATATAATTAGAGGCTTTAATTTACAAAAGGTGGGTTGTTCATGTATTATTTGGTTAAAATACTAGAATAGCTCAGTTATTTAAACTATTTGAGATTTTAGAAAATATTTTTTTAAATAATTTAAATTTGTTTTGGATAGTGTAATAAGTAGTATTTTCAGATTTACACCAAACTAAGTATTTGATACATATATAGTTTTCTTCTTAAGAATATTAAGAAAATAGAAGTACTAAAAGTGTAGTTTTTATATACACTTCTTTTGAGTACTTATAGTGTAGTTTTTATTTACATCATTCTATTTGTTTCTTTTTAGTACATATTTAGAGTTACATTTACTTTAATGTAGAATTCATTATATTAAGATTTTAGAAAATAATGGAGAGAGAATGATAGGATTATTTTTTAGTTAGGAGAGTTGAGATTGTTAACAAAAATTTAAATGATACATATCGTTTATTCTTATTGTTGGTTGTGTATCAAATCTAACTATATATTGAACTTTTTCAAAACATTATTCATCATTCTATGTCTTCTTTCATCATTCTACGCTATTTGATTCAAATATGAAAAGGCACTTCTCACTTCACATAGGCAAATATCTTGATCATGTTAATTTCTTTCATCATTGTTAATACCAAATTATCATGTCAATTGTCTACACGCATTGAATTGCAAAGGATTTTTGTATGTTAAATTCTTATCATTTCTTCGTCATTGTCTGTCTTCTTTAATCATTCTACTTTGTGTGATACACATGAAAATTCACTTCTCACTTTAGATGGACAAATATCTTGTGTCAAAAAATGGTCCGTACCAAACAGGCTGCCTGAAAATATTTTATAGGAAATGAAATATATTTACAAGTGAAAAAGAGTGAGAAACTCTCACAAAGACTCTTGAAGGAAATAACATTGATGGGGAAGGATGGCTTTGATATGACAAATATTTCTCCCACACAATGACTAGAATCAGAGATGAAAAAGTGGAGCTAAACTTAATGAAAAAGCTTCATGCAAGTATTGTAGCGGACTTAGCCAGTCAACCATCCACCAAAAAATCCAAACAAACAAAACCAAATCCTTCAAGATTTGTATCAATTGGGCATAGTACTAGCAATCTACCAAAATAAACTAAAAGGGAATATGAGCACGTACGTGTGTATGAACCAAATGATTTTATTGTCATTAGCTCAGATGAGTCAGAGGAGTCTACCCTGGTCACTCCAAAGTAAAAGTTAAACATGTGAAAACAAATTTGTGTTCAACTTACGACTATGTGTGAAACATTACACTCTTATAAATTATGTATTAAAAGATGGAGTTGAATGGGATTAAAACTAAGTTAATCTTTTTTTTACCAAACTCATATGGGATGTAACATAGGAATTGAACTTGATGTATAAATGGGTGAACAATCCAATCACACATGTTATGACATTATATTCACATGATCATGTGATAGAAATATACATTCTAAAAAAAAAAGAAATCAATTAAATTATGTTATATTAGTATTGATATGATTGTGAAAGTGGACCACTGTTATCATGTAGTCTTCTTAAACACAATTTGAATTCCCATTAAATACTTGTACCAACCTTATGAAAATTTCCACGATGATGAAATATTGCATAAGTATTTGGATTTTCATAACTGACTTTTATCATTGATGAGCATTGTTATGTGTTGTAGGCATTTGGACCACTCCTATCATCTAGAGCTTCAAATGAGCATCATTCTATGTTAAGATAACTTTCATTCTAGGTATGCAATTACATTCCATGTACTCCTATGACACTAAAGTTGATTTTTTGTTAAATATTTCTAGCAAGATTTTCCAGATTGCCATTATGATCAAAATTTCTATCATTATTATTTATCTTATGAAGCTTTGAAAAATTAGTACCACTACTATCATCTCTATCTATAAATCATCAAACTCCTACATTAAAATAATTTTTATACCAAGAACTTGCTTACACTTCTTCTACTTATCGTCTTGTCAGCTTTGAAAAGTCAATTGAAAGTCATAAAAAAAATTCTACAACTTAGGATAATACATATCTTTATAACTTGTTAATTATTTATTAGTTTGATTTATTGTTTAGATAATGGCTACCCAAAATGAATCTACTTCCACCCAACCATTAGGCCAAAAGCTAGAAGCCTTTGAGGAGTCAACAAATTCAAACACACATGTTCCAACTCCGATTGACAAGTTGTACTCATCAATTGAAGCCCATTCAAAATAAATAATTAGAGAACTCCATGATGCTTCACTGCTTGCATGTGTAGTAGAATGACAAGAGATTACTGATATAGAATACATTGCTCTCAAATTACATAGAACATGCAAGAAAGTTGTAGGATTCTCTGATTTTTTAAGAGAACTTTATTATGATGAACAATCTAAAGAAGCAAGAGCTGCAAAAATCACTATTGAAGAATTTATTTTGTACTTTTATGATAATTAGGGAAGACACATATGAACCATATAGAGGGTTGTTCCATGGTTGGTTCACTCTTATGAATAAAATTTTGATGTAGACTTTCATGTCTATTTTTAAAAAAAATTGTTCATACGTGTTGTATGTAGGTGGAAACCATGTTTCTCTTAGTTTTATGAAAAATATTTTTATATAGAATTTAATTTCTAATTTTGGAAAATACTCTTCATATGTTTTGGATGTACATGGCTTACTTGATATATAAATAGTCAAAAAAAAAAAAAAAATTAAATATATTGTACTTATTTCTATTGAATTGAATAGTTCAACGTATGTTTCAGATTATGTTCAACAAAAAAGTCAAATAACCATTACATCCATGAATGTGCATCTAAAATATCCAATAAATAATATACTTTAAAGATCAACATCAAAAATTTCTTATACAACTCTTGCATGCATGTTGGCATCTTTCACTGAGTGCACAATTTTCTCTTACAATGACTACTTGACTTCTACTCTATTTGTGTTTTGACAGGACAAGGTGAAAAAAATGTATTTGTAAAACCAAAACAAAAACAAAAACCAAAACCAAATACAAGAGGTTAGTTCCAAGAACCTTGTTGGGAAATACATGTAGCACAAACAACATATTGACAGTTACAAGATGCATGCTATCTCAGTAATGTTCATTTGGTACATATGTATAATATCGACATTATTTGGAAATAGGTATGGATAATGCAAAACACAAAGGTTGTCAAAAAGTTGTGCCTATAAGAGCATTAATCCCTTAATAGAAATGATGGACAATAAAGGCTTAGGTAATGGAAAAACAAAAACTATGGTATTTCAAAAATACCAATGGGGATGGAAAAGTTTTCAAGTTCAATCTTCTAGTCTATGATGGTGATGAAATCAAGGCAACATGTTTCAATGCAATAGAAAAAGTATTTTATGATCGTATAGAGATTGGGAAAGTGTTTCTCATTTCAAATGGAACCTTGAAGCCAACAAATAAAAAGTTTTTTAATTTAAATAATGATTGGGAAATTCATTTGGACAAAAATTCCACAGTGGACATTTTCTTAGATGAGAAGACACAAATACCACAAATGAAGTTCGACTTCAAAGCAATAAGTGAACTTAAAAATGTGGAAAATAGAACGATTGTTGCCATCATAGGTATAGTCTTATCAATCAATAGACTAAATATGATATTAAGAAGGAATGGGACACAAACACATAAAAAAACTCTACAAATGAAAGATATGTCAGCTACCAAAATTGACTTGATAATGTGGGGTGAATTTTTTAATAATGAAGGTTTCAAAATTCAAAAGATATGTAATGCAGGGGACTTTCCAATACTCATAGAAAAAGTTGCATGAATTAGTGATTATGGAGGCAAGTCTACAGGCACCATTCCAACAATTAAGCTACATATCAATCCTCAGATACTAGAGACCGGCCAATTGAGATCATGGTTTGAAAATCAAGGGAAAGCTCTCATGTGCCAATCTCTAACAAAGAACTCCTTATTTGTTCGAGACGAATTGAAATTGAACAATATTGCCGAAATTAACACATAAAAAGATGATATTCCTAGCAACAGTCAATACATGTTAATAAAACCAACATTGTGTTTCATAAAACATGACAATTTTTGTTACACGGCCTGCCCCATGGAAATTGTTGGTAAGAAATGTAAGAAAAAGGTGGACAGAACTGAAAACAGTTAATGGCATTGTCAAATATGTCAAACTAATTTTCATGATTGTGATTACAGATATCTGCTACAATACAAAATAGAAGACCACACTGGCTCAACATGGGTTACTACTTTTGAAAAAGTAGCTAAAGGAATTTATGGGCATCACGGAAAATGAACTAAATAGTATGAAACACATAGGGGAATATCAAACAATATTTTTCAAAACAATACAAAAATAACTTTTCCAAAATTATTCCTTTATGTTGCATGTTAAAGAAGAAACTTACAATTTTGTACAAAGAATCAAAAGTATAGTCATTAGAATTGAGCAATTTGATTACTCGGTAGAAAGCAACGCTTTTCTTGCTTTAATAAGGAATTTGTAAATGTCATGTACTTTCTCCAACAATGGTATGTAAACCATCCATGCAAAAAATAAGTCTAGTGATTCCTTGAAATATTGTAAATAATAGTATATATTGCCATTGTGTGTGTTCGTAAACTTCTCTGAGTAAAGAAAACCTCTACAAGTATATGCCTTTGTGAAAATAAATTTATGAAATTGTCATGTTTTCAACAAACATAAATCCCCACATGATAGACTTTGTTACTAATGTGTAATAGAAAATATGATAGGATAATACAAACAACTATAGTCATGTTATGCCTGGACATTAAAAAAATAGACCAATTGAGAAATTATATTATAAAATTATTAGATAAAACAAACACATTGAGATAAGTTTGATATCAAAACACAATAGATATTCCTAAAATTTTAATTGCTTAAAGAGGTTACTCGGTATATTTAGTTCTATCATATGGCATAGAAATGACATGTAAAATGCATAGTAACATAGAATGTTCTATAATTTCTTTCTATATGAACAAAAAATAAAACTTAAAAATTCTGGTTTGCATTTTAGAAATGGGTTGCCCAAAGAGGCAATTTGAATCAAAAGAACAAAGGAAAGATTACCAAAGACAATACTATAGAGAATATCACAAACAACAAAGGGAGTAGATGACAGATGCAAAAATGGGAGAGCAAAGAAGGAAAAATAGAGAAGCACAAAAAGAAACATATGCAAGATGAAGACAAGCTGTAAATGAACAATTAGACTCACAAAGTAGACAAGATGAAAATGGACACATATCAAATCCAAATGGATTACTCGCCACAAACTTCAAAGAAATGTAGTTAGCATTTCGTAATCAATTAGACTCTTACCAATCACCAGTAGTTTGTTACGCTTGTGAAGGGAGCTACATTGGAATATAGGTAATAACCACTTCAGAAGGTAGTATATGCACAAGATGTAAACAAGAGAAAGGAATACATCGATTCTCAACACAGACTAATATGAATCCAGGCATCCAACCATTTGAATTAAAAAATATTACACAAGTAGAAGAAATTTTGATTGCACGTGTTAACCCAATTATACAAGTCACACGTGCAAGAGGTAGGCAACATAAATATAGAGGACACATGATCAATTTTTGTAGAAAATTGAACAATATCAAACACATTGCCACATTATATTGTAGAACTAACAATCATTAGAGTAAGGAAAAAAGATCAACATGGCACAAATTACCACCTCATAGTGAATAAACACCGTGTGTATCAAGCATTGAATTATAAAATCAACCATGACATATTTTACTTAGATGTTAATATCAATGAAAATGATCTTGATAGTATAAGTGAGAATCATGAGAAAAATATTTTTTATCAGCTTAAGACCATTCAAATAGAATTTGAATCAGATACAACTATTATAAAACATGTCAACACAAATATCGAGGATTTTGAACAAAAAATTATTGAACACACTTCATCGATGGTTTACCAACCACCAAATTTACAAAAGGAAATGCTCTTGATTCATGCATGGGTCAACAACTGAAATACGGATCCTATGATATTAATGGACTGTTTAGCAATTGGTGAATCTCCAATAAATGAATATGCTACAATAGGATTATTAGATATGGCCTTTCCAATATTGTTCCCAACAGGAAGATGTGATTGGTTAGAAGCACACATCAGGAAAGTAGATCTACATGAATATTTCAAACATATATACTATTATAAAGACAACCAATTTGGTAAACATCCAAGGTTTCAATATTATATGGAAAATATGATAATGATACATCATTCCCAGACATCAGTTCCAGTCACACCTATTACAATCAACGAACTCCATGAACACCTAAAAAATACACCATAATCACAACTTGCAGATAGAATAATATGCTTTGGAACTTCGCTTAGAGGTACAAGGTCATACTGGACAAAATGTCAGGCATAATTAACAAACATGTTGCATCAGATTGGTACACCCACCATTTTTTTTACATTGAGTGCAACAGACTTATACTAGCCTGACCAACATGCATTTATGCCAGGGACATCACCAATAACACCAAGAGAAGCACATCTTTGGCAAAAAAAAAAAATTAATCAATTGACTACCCTTTAGTTGTACAATACATGCACTTACGACACTCCTAATTTAGACAAAAAATCCTACAAAAAGGAATGAATGTTCAAGACTATTGGTGTAGATAGGAGTGGCAACATACAAGATCAACACACATCCATGGATTTCTATGGATCAATAGAGCACCAAAAATGGATACTATTGATTGGTCAAATGAACAAGAACGAATTGTTTCTCAAAACTATTTCAACTTAATTTTCCATGCATGGAACCCTAGACATGAAACCCAAAATCATCATCAACAGGTAGGATCCCACATGCTATATGCAAGACCATAATTATCAATTTTATCGCTTTACAACTGGTATATGAAATAAATCAATCAAATTAAAAAATGTAGGCATACAACATATCTGATATCAATCCATGTTTAAAAGACACAAGGAAACTACAAGAGACAAATCTCCAACAGGACTATGATGAGCTAGCTAACACAGTCCTTAGACACACAATGTGTAGAGAAGGTGCATGTCTATGAAAACAAAAAGGGCAAATGATTTACAAGTAAAAATATTTCCACACATGACAAAAAAAAGAGCATCAAACAACTTCTCTATTCCATTATTTCCATTAAAATGGTCAAATTTTATTTCATATATAGGTGCAATGCTCGTTGGCCTCTAAAATTGCGAGGGGAATTATATCAAGATATAGAAACTGGTGAAAAAAAAATTAAGCTTGCTAGAAATGATGATCGACTCAATTCACACAATCGATACATACTACAATTATGGAGAGAAAATATAGATTGGAAACCTGTCCTATCAAAATATGTAGTCATAAAATATATTGCTAAGTCTGCAGTCAAGTCAGAAAAAAGATCTCAAATATACCAAGAAATCTTAATATGTTTAGCAGACATCGACGATCCAAATGATTCAACTACAAAAGTTTATAAAAAAATACTTAAAAAAAAACTAATAGAAAGGGATGTTGGAGCTCAAGAAACAAGCCATCTATTATTAGAATTTTCACTTGTTCAAAGCAGTAGACAATTTATCACTCTGAATGTATCAACTAAAGTTTTTAAATGTGTGAGATTGCAATCAAAAATTGAAAATGAAAATGAAACTACCTCTTTCATTGATGCATATAGAAATAGGCCTTACTATATGGAATCAATCCCTCTTCTTGAAGTGGAAAGATCTTGGATATATAATCCCAATCACAAAACATAAAAACAAATGGAATGCACGGAAAACAAAAGCCATTGTCAAAGTATTCCCAAAATTCCTATCAATTCCTCCACATGACTCAGAAAGATGGTGTGATTATTGTTTCTCATAATTTCTACTGTAGAAACCATTTTGGGATATACAAAGGGACATTGGTCATAACAATGATGCAATACTTGCATGTTGGTCAAACTTCCAATACAGTCAATGGCATGTTGAATGTAGAATAGAGAGTGAAATAACTGAAGATAATACATAATATGAAAGTGATGACAATGAAATCACCATAGCTTTTACAATCAAGAATGAATGGGAAATTCTATCTAGGCTTCATCAAGGTGAAGCTTCCTTAAATATTAGAAATAGACATGCTAGGAAGGAGAGATTTTGACAAGCAAGAAAATTGGACTAATAATTTTCATGGTGACCAATACATATATGAAGTAGTTAATTTCATAACCATCATGAAAAGAAATAGTTTTTTGATGCAAAAGCATATCCAACAATCAACCAAATATGAAAATCTCAGCAAAAAACAAGCAAAAGTTGTAAACACATCAACATGATAATTTCACACTACAAAAGAAACGAACATGAATGTCCTCCGCTCATCATAATTAAAGGCACAAAAAGAATAGGAAAGTCATATGTGATAGGTGCCATATCCAAAATCCTTCAATATGCTTCATCAACAAATAAATCTCCACTATTTACACTTGCACCAATAGGAGTTGCAACATACAATATAGGAGGATCAACTATTCATTAAAAATTAAAAATACCATGTAATGATTTCAAGAAATTGGACGAAACCAGATTAACAAGTTTCCAAAAAGAACTATCATAATATTAGATACATAATGATTGATGAAATGAGTTTTCTTGGTGCAAAGTTGTTCGAGAACATCGATTCTCGACTCCGGAAAGCCTTCCCTCAAAATGTAAATCGACCTTTTGTAGGTATATCTCTTACACAACTATGGTATAACTCTCACACAACTATGGAACATATAGTATGATTGTCATTAGAAAATTGAATATCAATCACACAACCGCTCAAATATATTATATATTTCAACTTAATACTTATCCACTTCGTACAGGAATATCAATGATCTTAGTTAGGGATCTACGAAAATTACCTCCTGTTAAAGACACACCATCCTATATGCAAGCAACAAATGAGCAAAGATCCTATGGGAAGAATTCCAAATTATAATTACTTTGGATCAGGTCTTTAGATAACATGGGTCTACCAATCAACAACAATGCTTCTGCCAAATTTTTAAAAATATAAGGGATGCAAACCCTACAGTTGATGACTAGAATTTACTAATGACACGATCTACTAAAAAGCTTTTATTGATAAATAAATGAAGAATTTGACAATAATATGAAATTTGTTTTCAACAAATGAAAATTTCCATGTCCATAATCGAAGGAAATTATACTCCTGGAAAAATCCAATTGCACGAAGCATAAAAATTAAAAATGGAATTGTCAATGCAATTGATGGATATACATAAGATGAATTCGATATTGAAATATTGTTAAGAAAAAATGAAAAAGCTATGTTAACATCAAACTTGTGGATAGAAGCAGGCCTTGTTAATGGAGCTTTAATACTATCGAATAAATTGTATATCGCCTAGAAACAACCCCCCAAGAACCACCAAATTATGTATTGGTGCAATTCGATAGCTACACAAGAAATCCATTTGATAAAATACATCCTTCAAGTGTTCCTATCACACCAATTCAGATACAAAACTCCTTTTAAATACTATTGTGATTAGCTTGGGCTCTAACAATACACAAATCACAAGGATTGACTATCCAAAAAGAAACAATTGATATTGGCTCAAAAGTAAGACCAAGCTTAACATTTGTGGCAATGTCCTGCGTCATCTCTTTAAATGGCCTGTGGATAAAGCCCCCATTCACATACGATGGATATGAAAAATTAAGGACATGAATGAAAATATCAAATAGAAAAGAAAAAGAACAAAGGCTCCAGCCTTTGGAATATAACACATGTACAAAATCCCACATAATGCATACCAAAGTCACCAATACATTGTACTAAATTCCAAGGACACTATTGTATTGAGATTGTACTAAAAGTCAAGATGAATTATGTATATATGTTCTACTCTATGTCCAACCATTCCTTATTTTGAAAGATTAAAACCCACCTTATGCAAACCATTTTACATAATACAGTGAATGAAGATGACATTGTTATTGTGGATGATAATATAAAACAATGAAAATACAATGAATAGTGATGAGACTCTTATTGTACATATGAACCAAATAAAAAAATATATTATACCAAAAACACAAAGAGAAATATTAGTCTCATTTGACAATCCTACAGTTGATATCTCTCGACGCGTTTTCTATAGACTATGAAATAGGATAGATATGCTAGTAAATTCAATGTAATGGAAGTTGGTATTTTGTTTTATGGTTGAAGGATATTTATATTTATTGAAATTTTTAGTATAATTTATATATTTTTGTTGTAAAATTTTGATCTCTTTGTCAAATTGGATATTTCAAATTCCACACTATACTCTTACTTTTTTTATGGTCAACTTTGGTAGTTTGGGTCACATCTATGATCATGGACTTGTCATTCTCTTGAGGATCTCCCCTCGTGGAACTCGTAATTTTTCTTTATAATTCAATGAAATGACCTTTTTCTAGTTTAGTAATTTTAATATATGATGGAATAGTAGTATTTAAAAATATTTTGAAAAAGATTTTACTATTTTGCGAAGAGATGATTTCTACTAAGTCAAATCCTATAAATGTGTACAATAGATTAAATACAATATGAAAGGAGACTACAATGATGTATATAGATTTCTTGCCCACTTTTAGTGCATGAAATTTAAATGTAATGTTATTGGTTTATCCTTTCATATATTGTAGAAAGTGAGAGGACTCTTGCAAGAAGAGAGATGTGGAATGAATCTTGTTAAATACTAGTACACAACCAAATCTCACCAAAAATGAGCTTAGTTTGCTTGAGGCTAGAAAATAAAGGGGACAATCGACCAAATTTGAATTTTGAAAGAAATAATAGCATCAATTCCATAGTTGTAGGGTTGAACAAACCATTATATTAGAGATGATCAAGTGTGTTAAAATTCTTGAACCTCACAACTATACTAGTGTGGGTACATAGTAAATGTGATAATTGTATGGGTACATGGAAAAATTATTTGAGTATTTCTATGTACTTGGATAAATTAGGGGCTAAGTGCATAGGAATATTTGTGTATAGGGATGGGTAAAGTGTAGGAAAATGAGCCCATGTTCACTCAAGATTTACCTACTTGTCAATATATACACATGTCAAGATATTTCTTCAAAATAGATATGGAAAAAGGGAAATGGAATGGATTTAAAAATTTCACCATTATATTTTATCATCATTTTGAGGTGCATTGGAATTCCAAGATGATCATGCATCCTAATGTATGTATCACTCACATACATAATGTAATGTAAATACCTATATATTAAAGGATACATAAAGGTCTCCATGTAAATAAGGGACCCTTGATGTAAGGGATTCTCAACCATTTATTTTTTGTATTAATTGAAGACATATGCTTGGGTTATATAATTATTTTTATTTTTTTTACGTGGTGACAAAAGTGAGACATAACCATTGAAATTCATGATTGCTAACAAATTTGTCAAGGTGCTAATAAAATCATTTGGTAGGTAGGAAAAGTGAGTGCATTGCTACAAAAATGGCTAATCTTCTATAAAATACTCAAATATATATATATATAAGTACACATGTTGTAGAAGATTTTATGAGTCTCATATTTGTAAGAGCTTTGATGCCATATCAAAATCACCCAATAGACTCAAGCAACCAAGATCACCTATAAAACTAGAAATAATCTTCCATAAGAGAATAGAAAGAAATGAATTGTTAGATAAATATAATTAAATATGATACCATAGGGATTCATAATGTACACGAGGAACTATAGTCATATAGGCAAGGTGAAATATATCATAATATATAATTATGAGAGAATCTAAGAGGTAAATAATCCTAGGTAACATGCCCTTAAGTACAACTTAGAGAGAATGAGAAAACATGAAAATATGGAATGATGTAAATATATAGTGATGTAAAAATTCACTGATTCTAAAATCCATCTATAAGGGCAATTACAATTCTAGAGGAGAACCTAAATGTCTTTTTTTTTGGTGGTATGGAAGATCACATCCAACTTGAGGTACACATGTTTAGTCCTAACTTTGTATCTATGTATTTTATCTTTACACACAAGGAAAAGGAGACATATATAAGCCCTAGAAGGCAATGAGTTAATGGAATAAGAGAGAAAGGATTGTTAGTACAATTGCTCCCTTATCCTACTAGATTGACACTATAAATTAAAGAGAAGAAAGAAAAAGGGGTATGTTGAACAATGCCAAGGAAAAATCCCATGATAAAACCTTGCAACCACTTAATAACTACCTCCTTCAGAGTTGGTGCTCATTTTTACCAATACACTGCAACTTAATCTTTTACGGTTTGTAGATAAGAAGGAATAAATGAAAAACCATTCAATTTTGTCTCCCATTAGAACTAAATTTCTCTTAGCTACTACTCAATGGCCACAACTCATTATCCACAATGTAAAAATTTTAAAGATAGATAACTGTGCAATATTCAAGTTACAAGTGCCACAATTGCTACAAATTCATTTTTTTTTATAAAAATACATATTGCCACCAACATGGCTACAATAGTGTGCCCATTATGGCTTTTTACTCGCACCTCAACACTATATGATTGTGCTTACAATTAGAATATGGTTCCCATTTTTTATGCGTCAAGCCTTCCCATTACCATGGCATAAGACAACTATTGAAAATATATATTTAAATAGCAGTTGTGAACCACAAATTTTGGTGGAAAAAGGGGGTTCTCTTACACTTCTAGGGTTTTTCACCGAAAAGGAGAGAGGTCTTTCTCACGCAAAACTTCGAGGACTCATTCAACAGTTAGAGGTATATGTGATGTAAATGTGTCTAAATGTTGTAAACTAATGAAAGAAACTAACTATTGAATGCAAAATAATGAAATGTAAAAGTGTTTGAAAACACAATGTTGTATGGAAGAATGACCTAGAAAACATAAATAATTTGTAACAAAAATGAAATAAATTGAAGAGGTGCACCTGGAATCTGGAATGTGATGGAGAAGAGATTTGGAAATTTTCAGAAATTGTTGTTGAAGGTCACTGGGACACTTACGCCAAACTGGGTGACTTAGTCCACTTTCGGGGAAATTCTACTAGAACAGTTTTCAAGAAAATGGGTATCCAGAAATGCAGAAAACACTTTTCAAGCCCAACAGTGGGACCAATTCACCAATGATGGTGACTTAGTACACCTTACGCTTTTGGGAATCTCAAAGATGCAACCTATAGCCGTCAATCTATACTTGTGTTCCTCATAGGTGTACAAATCCGAATCTGCAGCCTTTGACCTGTAGGTGATCTCCAAGCTCCTTTTAGGGTTTTGTTGACTTTGAATGATGTTGATGAGATGTTGACACATTTTCACACCTTTTTTTTTTTTCAAATCTACATACAAGACCTGTAAAACACACATGCAAAGAGTGGAAAAGGGTTAGAGTTAGAGAATAGGGGTTTGCCTTAGTCAAACCCCATTTTGGTAATCAAACCCTAAGAAATTAAATGAAATGGGAAGAGAATGATGATTTAGCAACATGAAAATATTACAACTCACCAAACCATTGATATAGAAGTATGAAGATATGAAAGTACCAACTCCAATGGATGAATGCTTGATGATGTCTAGAATGCTTGAATTCTTGAAGATTGCTTGATTCCTTGATTGAGAAGGAGGGTGAAAATGAGGGGAAAACCCCTTATTTATACATGGTTTGCCATAATTTCTCAAAAATGCCTCATCACAAGCTGACCTTAGGGTCTAGAGAACAATTTCTTGCCAGAAAATAAAATAATTTTGATTTTTAAGCCAGATGGGACTAAGTCACCCAAGGTGGCGACTTGGTCCCACTAGGGAAATTTTTCTATGTTTTAGGAATTAAAGTGTATTTAATGATGTTTAACGAGATTATTCTCTGAAACATACTCAAGTATGACCTGTAAGTGTATTAAGGGGCCATTTAAACATAAGAAAGGGTTAAATTATTAATGACAAACCTAGGAAAGTGTTAGAGTTTGTTATAACTCCTAACAAGACTTTGAAATAAAGCTTGGTAAATGATAAAAATAGGTTGTTTAGGTGAATTATAATATAAAGTTACTAGAAAAGTGTGAAAGTGTGTTGCAACACTTCACAACACCTTTGTAAGACATCATAAGGTTTTTATTGATTTACAAGCATTCAAGACCTAATGTGAATGTGTTGGCCATATTACAACATTAAAGCTAGGAAAAATCAGGTCAAAATCCATAAAGAAAGGCCCAAATGAGCATAAAAATGTCCAAGGATACATTTTTTTGTGACACAAGTTGAAATAATTCCTAGTTTCAAAGATATCACCACAAAGTGGTGTTAATGAAATAAGACGGTGATTGTTAATTTACACAATTTCATTAGGTTTAATGTCGTATTATGATGACATCACCAAAGCCTTTGATCAAGGCTATCACGTGTTTGAATGAGCATCAATGTTGACTCAACTGGAACTCATACTCTCTGATTCCAAAATTTGATGAGAATGAGTAATACAAAAAATCCAAGCAATCCTTGAATTAAACTTGTCAAAGCTACAAACTGATACCAACCAGATATGTCAATCTGGGAATGAAAAACAATAATTTATTCCAAGAATATAGTCTTTATGATACCTTACACCAAGGACATTTTCCATAGTCCTAGACAACATGAAGATAATGCATGCACGACTAAAATCCAATACCATGTTGGCTAAAATGAGAAAAAAGGTACAAAGGAATAATTTTAAGTATAGTAACCACTATGATCAAAGTGTATGCACAACCACCATATTTTTATTCAAATTAAATTAAGACAATGATATATGATAGATTAGCAACATATTGAATTGAAAGAAGGTTTTTCTAGAGGCGGCCTTAGAGCAGAAACTTCACATGTTCACAAATGTTCCCTAATGTTTTTTTTCTTTTATTTTCCCTAAAGTTTCCATCTCAACTTGTCGCTATCCCTCATTTCTTCCTACTATGCCAAGCTTTAGTAGCTTGTCTTTTGTTTTCTATGCTAAATTCCCAAGTTCCCATTCCTTTCATTCCTATGGACCTATCCTTCTTGCTTATCCACGCTAACTTCTTTTTCTCATCCTCCAAATCTATTTGTAACCATTTTCTTATTTTCTCCCCAATGCAGGCTCATATGGAACCTCAATTTTAACTAGTACTAAACTTATAACTGTCATCACTTCAAAAAATTTAACCTCATTTTCCTCATGTGTAACTTCTCAGCGTAGTAAAAGTTCCTTTTATCTATACATACTCATCAGTCTTCCCATGTGACAATAGATGGAAACAAGAGTTGGAATCCTTAGATTCAACCTTCAAGTGCTCCAACACCTATCATATCCTCTCAAACCTTCATTCGTCACAATCTTGTTTGATCAGATTTTGAGGATCAATATAGACATAAAAATATTGATCAACAAAGGGCATTGGGGTTCCAAGCATCGATGTGGACCTTTTACCAAATGAAAAACCAAAATTTGCAAGCAAACACCAAATAAATAAAAAAAGGAAAACCAAAACTCTCCATAAGTCGATTCTCTTGCATCAAACTCCCCAAGAGACAAAAGAAACATGTGCTCTCACACATGAGGTCATTACCCAAAAATAATTTCTTTGTTTGTGTTTCTTTCGCATCTTCCCACAGTTCTCTGGAACAATTTCCATGCATTCGATCTGGATTTGTTTGTTTTCTATTTCCTTAATGTATCTCCTCCTTCAGATGTGCTTTTCATCTACAAGCCTCCAAAACTCCATCTCACATTCATATATATCAATATCACCATTTGGTTCCACATCCTTTGCATCTTCTTGTTTTAAACTATTATGTTTAACAATTTTATTCAAAGATTCAAAAGCATCATTATTTAAATCTTTCAAATCAATTTTATTACCTTTCACCATTCATATGTTCTCCTCAAGCTTCTTCCAAGCTGTTCTTGAAGGTATGCCAATCTTCTTTTCCTTTTCCACAACAATATTATATTTATCATTAGCTTCCAACTTCACTATCGCATTTGTATTCATACCTTCACTAGTGAGCTTCTTCATTCGCTCTTGTCCTATCACTAAAAATTGTGCCCAAAAATATTTTGCACTTGCTGCACCTTCTTCAAATTCCAGATTTGTAATTTCTTCACCATTCATCTATTTTCCTTCCACATCTGCTCCTTATTTTTTCTCTTCCTTCTTCAATCCTTCATCATATCTTGCTTTCCACTCTTGCTTTCCATTGCTTTTGTAAAAATTTTCTTCACCTCTTCTGTTGCACATTTCCCACTTCACAACTCTCTACTACCTAAACCTCTTTCCTCTACTCTATTCAAGGCATCCATATTTTTCCATCTTCTTTTCTGAACTTACATTTTCACAAGACACTTCAACATCTTTTTCAATGGCCAACCCCAACCATATTCTTGGATTCTTTCCTCAAGCAACTTCTTACACTTCTCTAAATCTCTTCTCAACTCTACCATTTCCCTATCCCTTTTTCAATTTTGTGTCTTCATCTGCATCTTTTTATTTTCTTGTCTTCTTGATACCTCACCTAAAACTTCTCCCCTCTTTTCCTCTTGCCCAGTCTTTTGGTACCCAGGTTCTTCACATTAACCTACCAATCTGCAATACACATCTCTCCAAGAATTGATGAATATAACTAACTTCTTCATCAAACCCTTTTAAAACTCTCAATTTCCTATTCCGAGACCTTTTAAGCTTTGATACCAAAATTATGACTCAACCAAAACTCATACGCTTTGATTCCAAAATTTGATGACAATGAGTAGCACCAAAAATCTAAACTATCCTTGAATTAAACCTATCAAAGCTACAAAGGAATAATTTTAAATCTACTAATCACTATGATCAAAACATATGCACAACCACCATATTTTTATTCAAAGAAAGTTAATACAACAATATATGATAGATGAGAAACATATTGAAGTGAAACAAGGTTCTTCTAGAGGTGGCTTTACAATATAAACTTCATATGTTTCCAAATCTTCCCTAATTTCTTTTTTCTTTTCTTTTCATGCTAAATTTTCCCTCTCAAATAGCCGCTATCTATCCTTCTTGCAATGTCAATATTTAATAGCTTCTCTTTTGCTTTATGTGCTAAATTCCCAAGTTCCCATTCCTTTCATTATTGTTTATCCTTCTTTCTTAGCTACACTAACTTCTTCTTCTCATCCTCCCAATCTACTTGTAACCATTTTCTTATTTTCTCCCCCATGCCGACTCATATGGAAGCTCAATTTTAACTGGCACCAAACTCATAATAGTCATCAATGCTAAAATTTTAACCTCATTTTATTCACGTGTAACTGCTTAACATAGTAAAATTTCCTTTTATCTACAGATACTCACTAGTCTTCCCACGTGGAAACACATGGAAACAAGAGTTCACATCCTTAGCATTAGCCTTCAAGTGTTCCAACACCTATCATAGCCTCTCAAACCTTCATTCATCATGATCTTGTCTGAGCAGATTTTGAGGATCGATATACACATAGAAAGGTTGATCAACAAAGGACATTGGGGTGCCAAGCATTGATGTGAACCTTTTTCTAAATCATTAAGCAAAATTTTCAAACAAACACCAAATAAAAAAAAAAAGGAAAACCAAAATTCTCCATAAGTCGATGCTCCTGCATCAATCAATAAAAGTGATGTTATTTACCATACTTCATGCATTTATAAGCATGTAGCTATTAAATATTAAATACATGCAATAGTCTTATATAATATATAACTTATATATATATATATATATATATTTCTTTATTTCCATTGAAATATATACATATATAAATATTAATGTATAAACATTATATATATATATATATCTAATAACATATACATATATATTTATATATTTTATACAAAATGTTTACCAATTATCATAATATATTAGCAATCAATTTAAAATGATGAGAAAAAGCTAATTTAATGACTGGGTTCGACTTGTTATAAATCTAAAATAGATTGAATAACCCAAGGAAATTTTTAAGATAAAATCAAAGCTAAGTAAACAGGAAAAATAGAAGAATGCAAACTTGGACTCCAAGAGATTATGCAATGTCGATGTGAAACAATTACATTAAGAGATTCCAAGCTGAAAACATACAATGTAAAGATGCATGAATAATGTCTACATGCATCAAGGTGCATGTATTCCAAAGTATGCAACAATGCAAGAGAATGAAATGATACAAGAGTATGGAAATACAAGCTAGGTAGTGAGTTTATATACAACTTAGGAGAGGAGTGTTGCAGGAGCCCCTTAAGGTCTTTTGAAAGTTCTTAGCAAATTTTGGCTTGTAGGTGGTTCTAGCCAACCACCAAGGTAATAAGGACTATTTGATAAAGTCCCAAGGTTGATTTGGTGTGTGTGTTGTGGCAATTTTGTTTAGAGTCTTGAGTTTTGTGTATTCTTAGGACATCCTGCAAAGTTGTCATGACAACTTTTCCTAAACACTGGGAAGCATTTATGTTGTTCTAAGCCCGACCTAAGGGTCCCAACATGTGGGGATAGGATATATAAGGTCAGAAAAACCCTAACCTGAAAGTTGAAAGAGTTGGAAGTACTATTGTATGGATTGTGTCTTTGAAAGAACAAGTTTTTCTTGCTTGTGTTTTTGAAACAGAGCCTTGATCCAATCAATTAATGGATCGAAAATACTGAACTAATGCATTGAATCTTTAATTTGTGACATGTAACTAATTTTTGTGGCATTGGTTTAGTTGTTTGGCATGACTGGTTAATAGTTTGTAAATTCTTTGTGTTCATTTGTTTCACTGCCCGGTTCAGGGCCAGTTTTGTAAAAGATGCACCCCACTTGAATTCTTGTGGCTGAACTTCCATGAACTCTTGGAATCAAGTAGGGGACCTTGTATATAGTGTAAATATGGTCTGTGGTTTCTCTTTTTTTAGGAGAGCTAATAATTCCATCAAGCTCTAGGCGAGTGCAGGGGCATTCTGGCTAGGTGCTTGAACATAACAAAAGCAAGAGGGCTTGCTTAACGGATTGGTTTGTGCCAATCAATGGTGTAGAGGTGTAGGGGTATGTGTCTTGGACATGTTTATGCAAGTATAAGTGCAGAGGAGCCCATTAAATCACTCAATGAATTTAAAGAAGCCAGACAGTGTCACATGCCCTAGAAACCCTTGAAAATAGAGGTTTGGTGACAGACCTATGTACGGACACCAAGGATGTCTAAAACCTAGGAAATCTTGGAGCCTAGGAGGTCTATAGAGAGAATCCCTAAAGATTTGGGGGGTTTGTTAAGGAAGCCTTGGATTTATTCCAAGAACACTGGTTTTAGGAGGGCAAATTGACCAAAAAGGCTACAAGGCCTAAAAACAAGGTTTACATGAATTCGATGGACAAATGAAGAAGTAATACAACAAGATGGATCAGAGTGAGGTAAGATCAAATAAGGAATAGTTGGAAGACCTATTCGTAGTCCCAAGAATGTCTTGGGAAATGTTGTGGCAAAGTTGAGCCCAAAGGTGCTTAGTAGGGGTGTGAGAGAAAGGGTGAGTGTTTGAAGTTGGTGGAGAGTTCTATAAGGAGATAGGGGTCTTAGGAGTGACCTCTGAGTAGGGTAGAGAATAATTCCCTAGTAAGACCAAAGAGTAGGTCTTAGAAAGAGAAAATGTGCTCTTGAGAGATAGTACTCCCTATCAAGGAGGTAGGTGGAAAATCCAACCAATATGAATCATCCACAAAATGTGGAGATGGACCACCAAAAGTGGAAAGTGGTTCCACCCTTTAAGGAAGGGGACACCTCATCACTTATCTCTTACTTATTAAATAATAAAATCACTTTATTATCCTAATAAATCTTAATTAAGTGTAGGAAAAATTTAAGACTAAGGGAAAATACATTAACCCACTAGGAAAATAAAAACCTACACCAACACCACTTACCCTATTGACACAATTGATAACTCTGAACTCAAACTGACTCGATAAGGCCTAAATTTTGACTTGCACAGGTGGGAGTAAACTCAGATAGCAACACTGATTAATCTCTAGACCATACTCCTCTCTACCTCTTGAGGGATAGAAATTTATCTTGCATTTGAATTAGAGAAACATTCACATAGTTATAACATATCCATAATATTGAATAAATAATAATAAATCATTAAAGTGCAAATACATCTCATTGAATTTAATTTCATAATAAAGTTAAATATCAAAATAAAATCATCATACATCCAAAATTGTATTTTAACATAAATTTAAAAGTAATTTGGTAAATAAAAAATGGGGTGTAACATGTTGCAACACATTTTTGTATATCTAATTATTTTGGGTGAGTTGTTTTACAAAATTTAGGATATGACTAGAAGGTTTAGACTACTTTGAAGGAGGTCCAATAATGAGAAATGGCATATTTTGACATTTAGAAACATGAGAAGGAGGATAGATGATCAATTATGATCTTACAATTTCAACTGAGTTGACTATTTGTTGACAATCCTCTATCAATGAGGTATCAATGGTTGCATCCTCTTGCACCAAAAAATCCTCACAAGTAGGGGAGATATTGATTGAGGGAAAAACATGAGTATTAATTATTGAATCCTCTTGTGCCAATATATTCTCACAAGTAGGAGAGATATTGGGAGAGGGACAAACATGAGCATCAATGGTTGCATCCTCTTGCACCATGATATCCTCACAAGAAATATATTGGGAGAGGGGCAAACATGAGCAGTATAATTACTTGAAGAATGAAGATTGGATAAAGAGATGTTATTAAATGTATCTATGATTTTTTTCTTTTTCACTAAGATATTCTCCTATGTAGAAAAAATCTTGGTTGTATTAAGGCCACTATATATCACTTTTGATGGAATTTAATGAGGTTGGGGATAATTCCCTTTAATTTTCTTAAACAAGCCATATGTTGCTATATGACAAAATTTTTTAAAATAACACACATTGTTATGTATTTTTTAAGGGTTAGTTCATTGAATTAGGTAAATTAGGGCCAAATTGGCATTGCACAATAAAATATAGATGTTTCAAGACCAACTATTAGAAATAGGAATAGGATCTAAACATAAATCACAAATAAGGTTTTCCTTCAAAAAATTAATGCAAAACTGACTTGATAGGGGTGCTTACACCCTAGACTAGAGGTGCCAGATTTTACCAATTTCAAATTTTGGAAAAAAAACTACAGTGTTTGAGGATCTATGATTGCACAAGTTCAAGTCTAAAGGAAAACAAATTTATGAAATGCATGAAACCCTAATTTGTTTATGTACACATCTAAAAATGGCCACGGTCGATTGAACCTGTTAATTAATTAAATATGAATTATTTAATTAATGTTCTTAAGTCTTCTACATATAAATAAATTTAATTATTTATTTATATTTTTCATTTTTCTAATTCTTCTAATTTAATTAAATAAATAAGTTTATTTAATTAATGCTACCTTCTTCTTAATTAATTAAATAGATTTTACAATTTATTTACATTAATTATCAAAGTTTAAATCCTAAATTTAAATGATTTTCTTCCCTCCACATTTAATTAAATACTTTTGATATTTAATTCCCACTTCTCTCACAAAAATTAAATATTCTTAATATTTAATTAAAAGGCTTTTTCTTTTCTCACATAATTAAATATTTGTAATATCTAATTAAAGCCTTTTCATATTTCTCTCACACATAATTAAATATTTTTTTATTTAATTATGAGAGACACCTTTCAATTGTCTCTTCATTTTTTGTCTCTCAGAATTCCATCTTTTTGAATTCTTGATCTCTCACCATTCATTTCAACAGGTTTGAACTCGATCGTCAATCTTGGCCAATCGAATTCCTACCTTCAAAAATCTATAAATACAACCCTTTCATGAGCTAAAAGAGGATCTCAAATCTCATACTTTCATGCGTAGTTATTATAGTCGCAATCTTAGCAATTCATAGCATTTTTAATTCAATAGTTCAATCTTGTAGATGCATATGCATTCATATTAATCTCATTCTCTCAAATGCCATTCTATAAGCTGTGTTTGCACAACTGAGAGAAAAAATATTGAAGCGAATCCTTGGAGATAGAGGACAATGGAACGAATTTGAAGAAGTTGCTGTCAAGAGTTTGCATTTGCTTTATTTAATTTAGTTTTCTTCAATCTAATGTTTCATTGGTGTATTGGTTTAGTTTCAATTTAATTGACACATTCTAACGTACACATTTCTGGCGCCCACCGTGGGGCATCCCCCTGTATTAATCCTTTTCTTGCAGAAAATCTTATGTTTTTACAGGTGACGGAGTAAAAAATTCGCTTTGGCGCATACGATCCTCGGTTTAGCACATCCACAGACTATTTTCGTGCATCTAGAGACTATTTTAGCATATTTGGCACCTATTTTAGTGCATACAAGCCTTCTTTTAGCGCATCTGGGTTCTATTTTAGTGCATACGAGCCTTCTTTTAGTGCATTTGGGTTCTGTTTTAGTGCATATGAGCTCTGTTTTAGCGCATAGACTATTGTTTTGCACTTTTACAGTTAGTTTTTAAAATAGCAATATCTTGGTCATATGGAGGCCTGTTTTGACGATTTTTTTTTGAAATGGGGTAGAATTTCATAAGCTATCTAATGGTGCAGGTTTTTATCAGCTTTGATAGAGTTTAAATTTTCAAATTCTCACTTAACGTCAAATCACACTATAACTTGGTCTAATTTTTAGGATTTTTATGTTGAATGATTCATCTAACCCTTATACCTTCTTGTTTCTTGGTTTAATCTAACATTTGGAGAATTTTTGTAGGTTAGAGAATCAAAAAGGGAAGAGGAAACAAAGGAAAAACTTCTTATGAAATCATCTTTCTATTGTATCAAGTGTTTTTAAACATTTTGGGAGCAATTATAATCTCATTTTAAAATTTTTTGTTTGGATCCGACGCGACCACGACCAAAGGTTTTATTGATGTATGGGGAATAAAATGAAGCAACCCTAGGATAGTCACCAAACATATTTTCTATTGGCTAAAATAAAGGCCATGTTTTTAGTGAAGCAACATCTTCACTTAGAATAGAAAATTTTTCAATTTGGGATTTAAAATTGAACCATTATTTTGCATGCTGTGATTGTGGGTAATAGGTCTATGCTCTCCCCTTAACTGGGTGATCAAAATACCAGACTTACCTTTTTTTTTATGCAATTTAATGCTTTATTACATCCTTTAGAAGGCCTGCCGTAGTGGGAAAAAGTACTCACCCTACAGGAACGACCTAAGTGGGAACACCTAAAGCCAAGGTTTCCAACCCACTATAATCAAAAGCAAGTTGTTGATGAGAATCCAACTTGACAGTAGTAAACAGGATAACCATCCCCAAAGTCTTTGTTCTAAAGGTTGGGAGGTCTCTCGAGGGAGTATATCTATTGTCACACTGAATGAAAAGACTTACTAAGAACCATAGTGTAGTGGCTAGTCGTGTCAGTAACCAAACATCATTTTAATCACGGTGCAAGGGGAGGGAAGAATCTGCCCCCAAGACACTCACCATATAGTCGCCATGGATTGTTTGCTCAAGGGATTCGGTATCCACTTCCGTCACTTTGAGTACTCACCTAGAAAAGACAAAAACATGAGCGCCCTCTAGGGGGTGACATGGCTATGTGAGTCAATGCGATTTTAAGTTGTGGGCTGTGATTACTATGATGACCTATTTGACAAATTAAGAGTGAGTCTGATTGAAGTGCTTATCTTGTTTAAAACTTGTGGAAATCTCAAGAACATACACTCTTTGTTTAGATTCTAGGATTAACAAAACAACTGTCTGCTTCTCTATGCTGTGTTTTTCACATTTAAATTAGATTAAGATCATCCACAAACTTTAAAACATGGGTCGTAGCGAAGAAAATCTTGTTCATAGGCTTTATGGAAATAGTTCAAATCAAGAGATAATAGAAGAAATGCTTCTAGAAGCTGAACAAGATCCACAGATTCTCTTAGCTATGGAAAAAATCTTAGAGAAAAATAAAGAAGGATATTTTCTTTTATTGGCAAAGCAAGGTGCCAAATTTCCTTCTGACTACAATATGGAGAAAATTAAAGAGAATCCTAAAAAGAAGGAAATTCCCTTAAACAATTTTAGTCCTCTTACCCAACAATTAAGAGAACTCCAAAGGCAAGTCAAGGAAATAAAAGGGGGCACAACTAAAAATTCCTTTGATGGAAATATGAATGTGACCCTTTCTCCTCTAAAAACAACATCAACCAAATTCAATGTTTCTGAATTTTTGCAAAGGTTAAAGGGGAAGCCCAAATCTAAGCCATCAAATAACATTGACCAATCTTGTCATGCCATGCATTTATCTTCATCCCCCGTAATTCAAAATGAACCTCATGGTTCTTCCACCCAATTGAATGATCCCATTCAATTTCCCTCTTCTATCATATCCTCCACATCCAATGATTCATTTCAATCTACACATCTCGATCAAAACATTCTTTCCAATCCATCCCATGATACCAAAATTCTAAAAACCCTTCCAATATTTTATCAAGATTCCATATCTCAAGAATCATATGATGATCCCCTCCTTTCATTATTCACCCATGATAATCATCTTCCATATCAAGAACAAAATATTCTTCCAAGTCCTTCCTCCACCCCATCTTATGAATCCATACCCTCTCATGAATCAATCACATCCCAGGAGCATGAAAATTCTTCCATCCTATCCAAAGCTTCCCTTCCACCTAATGATCAAGATACTCCATCTCCTTCATCTAATGATTCTTTTCCAAGTCAAGATCAAAGTATCCCATCATCCTAATGTCAAGGGCTCATCACACCTCTTCAAGAAATGCCAACATCATTTGATCATATGGTTGAAAACATTGACAATTTCTCCACCATAACTGTTGAAGACAATGATCAAAATAAATCCATCAATGAGCACTGTGAAGATATGTCTACCCCATCTAGTGATCAAATCACCATTCATCAAGAGCCATCTTTTAGTTATGATCAAGACCCCTCCTACAAAGATCTATTTCAAGGAGTGTTGACGATATTTGATCCTATTTACATAATCCAAAATCCTTCCACCAATGATCGTGTTGAAAATGTCTCTACATCAGATAATGAGTTAGAGGACATATCTCAAGAATTTATTCCAAAGCATGATCAATATCTTTCACCGATGTCTAGCAATGATCCTTTCCAAAATATATGGACATCCTTTTACCTCGTGACATTTGAGAAACTTCCTATGCCTAATGAAGATATCCAAGAAAGAAATCCATTCTTTGAAATTGACCCATGTCAAGAACTTGATCCAAAGCATGTCAAAAGCAATTCCGAAATCATTTGAGATCAAGAATTTGTATCTTCAAGCTACTACAATGATATAATGGACACTCTCCTATCCATACAAGATGACCATGTCCGTATAGCACATACTCATCCATCTACCCATGATATGATTTCTTTGGATGGACACATAGACGATCTTCATTCAAAACAAGAGTCCCCTACTCTTAACATTTGTACACATGATCAAGAAATAGAGAAATCCAGAGACATGTCAGAAATGGGTCATGAAGAATTCTACAAAATTTGTGAATCGGAAGCATCATGTGAAAGCATATCAAGAATGAATCATGAGGAACACTTTTACAAGGACAGTGAAGCATCAACACCTCTTGAAGGAGAATTACCATCGGATATCTCACAAGATCAAGATAAACATACCAATTAGGTATTTATCCCACAGATAAAGGATCCTATCACTTATAAAGTTGGATCACTCACCTTTGTAAGGGAAAATCATCTTAAAGGAGCTATCACCTTTGAAGATCCACCACAGAGCAGAGAAGGAGCAACACCTTGTTTCCAAGAGAAATCGTATCCTTTTGTAAATAAAATGTTTCAACAGATGAATTATCAAGGCAAAGGATTAGGCCTACATGAACAGGGTATCCTGGAACCAGTACAGATTATTGAAAATCCTAAGAATTAAGGCCTTGGTTATTCGACAATCAAGGGATATGAACATATCAGTGATACTTCCACAAAACTGGGGGCAACTTCATCTCAAGCAAATGTCAACATAGGGAGCATGAAGAATCCTTATGATGAAATCGATGTCAATACTACAACCCAACATGTCATGAATCTTCATCCACCCATCACCCCATCCACGAATTGGGACCAACGTCAAAAGAAAGACTTGAATCAAAGCATGAAGAATGTTATCAAGAAAAAAGAAGCTAAAAATCATATCAAACAAATCAAATACATATGGATACCAAAGAATACAAAGAAAAATTATCCCTATCAAACCCCACTAGTCAAAGAAACTATGGGGAAAAATCAAAAAGGGAAAAGTATCCATCAAAGATGTCCACAAAGGAAAAAGCAGGCTTCTCAAGCAATGTACAAAGTGTATCAAGCAGTTGGTCCAAATTCCATACACACTTCCATATCCACCCATTATTGCTCATCTTCCCAAGTTTGGAGAGTCAAAGGCTCCAAACTATCGACCAATCCATCTTTTACTCCTAAACACACTCCATCCACGCCTCCACGCATGATATCCAATTCTCACATTGACCATGTATTGGCAGTGACCCTTCATTATAATGATTCAGAAGGCACTCTATCACAATGTGCGCACAAAGATGAGGTTAACTCCAGTATCAGCAAAGTAGATCAGAGATCTCAAAAGTTGCATTCAAGTGCACGTATCTTGGCAAAACGAATTCTTCAAGCAGGATACTGATGGCACATTATGACAGAAGCATCAACATCAGCACCACCAGGTGGTTCAACATCAACTTAAAATCTCTCAGAAAATACAAAAAAATCAGAAAAATGTCCTTAATTGATTTTGTAACTAATTGATTTTGTCCTTAAAATATTGAAAGATAACACCTTTTAATCTTTCAAAATTTAAAAAACTATAAAATGTTTTACTCTTACAATGATTTTCACTAAAATATGCATGCAATTTGATAAATTAAACAACCTAAGAATACATAAAAACCTCTCAATGAAATAACTCAAATCTAATCCCTAAACAGATCTAAAAATATGCAATTAAATTCACAATATTTTCAATGTAAATCAACAATAATATATCTTCAAATAACATAGGTTTTGAATCAATTTTTTAGAATCTATGCTATAAAAATCAGAAAATTACAATTGTAGGATATGTGGGGTTCACCAAAATGTAGAGTAGGAAAAGTGATCCTAGATCCTATTAGATTAACTAGGATCAAATTTATTTTCACTTGACTCCACATATGGATACAAACCTACTAAGGTTCATGACTAACTTGCCGCCATTATGGAAATATAATCTTCTAGTGTTTTAGTCCTTTTGAGATGAAAATATGATAGGTTTTATGTATTTTTTAACAATCCTATTTGATATAAAACCTAGATCTAAAAATATCTTATCTCACAGAAAAAAATAGAAACTAACAAAACAAACTTGGATCTGAATAATGGTGAGATAGAGGGACCAATGATTAAAATTTGATCCTAAATTATAGAGACAACCTGGGCATGTGAACCCTAGATGAGAGAATTTTAATTTTAGAATCTATAAATCTTAGATGCTATGTTATAGTCTGCACTATGTTTCTTGTGATTGTTTGCCGATAAAAACTTCCAATCTATCTTGCACACATGAAAAGAGGGGGACAGGTTGTGTTGTATGGGTGATTTCCTATTTCAAACACCATTTTGGTGTTTCCAACTACATGGACAACAAATGGTGATGATTAAGAGGACATGCCCTAGGTCCAATGCATGGAAAAATAGTAATTGAAAGAAACAATAATGATAAGTGATAATGTTACCTTGGAATGAAACCCTTTTCAAAGTGATTTCCACACCATTTATTGTCACCAAATGTTTTTTGATAGATTCTTCAATTTCTTGATAAACCCATAAGAGGTTATTCCACAAAATAGCATAGATTGTTGTAGCTAGCATATATAGGATAACTCAATATATCTTAATAATTTTATCATAATAGCTCCTTGTTCATAATTGATTTCTTCTTCCTAATGTCTTACAACCATGATCTTGATAGAAGAAATAATTATAATGATGTTTCTAATTATACTCTTGAATATTCCTTCATTACATTTTAGGATGCCTAATTGTGGTTCAAAAAATTACAATCCATTTCAAATGATTGAAAATACTTGTATTTATATGCATTTCTTTATTTCCTACAAAATTATTTATGAAAATTCAACAGATGAAATTAAATTTTTAAATGTTCAAATACGATTTTAACATATTTTAAATTAGGCAAAAATAGACTAGACATGAGAAATAACACCCTAGTATAGACCTATTTTAGGGATTTTTGTGTTGTTAAAGAAATATTAAATAATAATTCCCAATTTGATTTTGATTTTTTGAAGATAACCATACAAAAAGGTAATTTAAGAGAACAATTAGGTTTGGGCACATAATGGGGAACTAAACCTAGTATGAAACTCTCAAGGCTAGCAATTTAAGACACTAATATCATTTAAAGGTTGCTAATACATAACCTATTTTTCCTAGAAAGGAAAAACTAAGAATATGGTTGATGTAATGCCAACTCAACTACTGGACATAGATACATATAGTGTTTCCCCTTGCCATCCTAATGGTTTGGGTTTCAATCTAAATGTTATGCCACCAATATAATCTAATGTGGGGAATTTACACGAACATTAGAATGAAAATGATGTTCAAGTAGACCAGATGGGGGAATGAAGTCTGATCCTTTAGTATTTTTATATGGAATTTTGCTCATTTTTTGTCTACTCTAAATTCTTGAATAATTTAATGAAACATGTGATAGAATTGGCCTTGTTTTGTTTTCTTCTTAGCCCAAAAGCATATTGTAAACTTTGGGTTTGTGGGTAAAATCTCAACATCCTCGTATACTTTTCATTACAGGAGGAATCAAGGGATAAATATGGGATTATGAGCCATGAATCCAAAACTATTGTACATATTTACTATTAATAAATAATATATATAAGCCTATGGCCTTTTATAAAAATAAAAAAAGAGAATACATGGTTGATCAATGGAGTATGATTAATAAATTTTGTTTCTCATGCCTAGGTATCCTAGAAAGGGAAAAGATCCCATCGACCCTCCTATGAAAGGATCCATCTGCTATTTAAAATTCACTACCTCCACATGTGTTTTCTATAGAGTATAAATATCCACATGTTGTAACCTTCTTAAGAACAAGCTAGTAAATAGATCTAAGCACCAAAGGTATCTCTATATAAGAACTACCGCTCCCATGAGGTAGGGGCTTGCCAAACCTTATGCATCTTATAGAATCTTGTATTGAATAGGCTTACAAGTTCAATTAGTACCCTCTTATAGGTAACAAATTGATGGTATAATATAGATAGTTTAGTGTCAATTTTAAACTATTGTAAAATATTTTTTTCTAATTGACTCCAACTTTAGATAGATCCTAGAAACATAGAAAGCAATTATACGAAAAAAAATTCCCAAGGAAAAAGGGAACAATCTACATACTACATCTTCATGCATATTTTGGGCTCTCTTAACTATTTATTTTGAAAATTTTAATGTGTTATTTAACACTTTTAGGCTCCCATAAATGCAATTGGTATAGAACCTTTTAGGACTTTTAGGCAATTCATGTGTGCCTTCTCAATAATTAAGAGGAGAGTTGTGGGGTGTAGGGAAGAAAATCATTCTCAAAGGTGGGGATGGAGTGACTATGGTAGTGGTAGATCAAGTTTCGGTTAAGAGAGGAACCTTCATTTGATTTTGAGGATTAAAAGTAAAGCATAAATCTTTCCTTCCTAAAACTTACCTATGTCACTTCCTATTCTTCTATATTGACATATATCAACTAGTTGGTGACCTTATTCTATTAGAGATAGAAAGTAGGTCACCTTCCTATTAGGTTGACTAAAAAGTACTTGTGAGGGTCCAATTTGATTAGGCCTTCCTTCTAGATCCAGGTTTTTTTATCGTGATTTTAGCACAACCAATCCAAGTAGAATGATAGACACTTTGATTATCTTAAAAATTATGATAGTTCTGTAAGGGTTAGCTTCAAGGTTCCTTTTAGCCAAGTCTTGAACAAGTTGGAACAATTGATTGGTCTATGTGGTTTTTGATAAAGGGGCCTTTAATAGTAAAATCAAAATTAGAAAAATAATCTTTATCATGTATTTTGAAATTGTTGAACATGGATTAAATCTTAAAATCTCTAAAGGGGCACTGCCTATCTAGTCTACTTCTAGACTATCCTAATTTATTCTATATTTTCTTAGCTACAAAAAGAGATCAGAAGGAGGGTTACAATTTAGAGAAACAAACATAAAATAAATGAACAATAATAAGCTTAAATTTATTTTATAATTTTGAAAGATTAGATTAAATCAGAATAAATATTATTGTAATGATTATTATTCACAAAATAATTCATAGTACTAGTACAAGAATATGAGGAAAATCACAATATAATAATGTTTCAAAGTTAAATATATTAGAACCACCATATTTCATGCATAATTATATTATAAGCCCATTTAAAAGATATTTCACCAAGTTATTCACTTTAAATAAATAAATCAAAATAAATTAATACAAAGCTTGAGAGCATTCAAAAATAGAAAACATGATTCTTTGATTATTCTAAAAGAATGAGAAGATTAAAAAAATTTATAGGGTTTTCACATTGAAAATTCAACAATTTTATAATAATAAAGTATCAAACCCCAAACAAATTCCATGATATGGATATATATCTAGTTTTAGGTAGAAAAATTACCATCATCTCAACAAGTCAGCCTAAATTCATCTTGACTATTGGTGCTCAAAATTAAAAATTTCAATCCATAGGTTTCTAAAAATAGATAATACAATTTTAAAAATAAATCTATTGAAAAACACAACCTCGAGAAGAGTAGTCCAACAATTGCATGATAGAAAAAGAGAAAGAGGCACCTAGGTTTTCATGATTATTCACTTAGATTATTTATTACTCTGTAAATTACTCATGTAACCCCATCAACACTTATTGGATAAGGTTGGAGTTGGAGGCCATTATATACTATATACTAATTTTATTGCATACTAATATCTTCCTCATGGACTCAATCACCTCCACAATCTCTTTGACCCTATCTTGAAAAATGTTGAGCTTTCCTTTAATACTTATTAATTCATCAATGAGGTCTTATTTAAGCCAATTCCTTTTATTTCCAAAAAAATATTTAATAATGATCTTAGTAGAAAGGACCTTTTTAAGATTTTTCTAGAAGGTCCATAATAAGACATAAGAAAAAAGATCAATTTACATAATACCAACAACAATATTTATTAAAATAATATATAGATCTTATCATTTTAAAAGATATTAATAACAGTAAGTATGTATACATATCTAAAATCACATTATTACATTCTCTTATGAAAGAAGAAAGATAATTTTATCATATATTAAAATCATCTATACATCTTATCAATTAAAATAAAATACTACATATCTAAGTCACACCATAGACATATATAAAGTCACATTATAAACATATCTAAAATCACACCATAGCATTCCCATATGGGACTAGAGAGTTTGGTCCAATTCATTTTATACAAAACAAAAATTACGAACATATTATCTAGTTTTTAAAACATAAAGAGTAAAGGATGTGCAAGTAGATTTAAACATATAAACTTTAAAGCAATGAATAGGATGTGCAAGTACATAGGAAATATTTCGTAGGTAAAAGGAAACAAGAAGTAGGCTTAGTTTAAGAGGTAGCAGCTAGAATTTTTTATTTTGCATCTGTGCTATAACCACAGAGCACTGATATGCATACACAGCACTTATTAGTTATCGAGTGCCTTTGATATATATAGATACAGCCTAAACAATCGGTACACTGTGGTGAATGTACCAACTGTCTAAGCCCTAATTGTTGACGGTTGATGTGAGGTTTCTCCCAGAGAGAGAGGAGGTAACTGCAGTGACGCCAGGCGAGCACTGAGCAAGGCAATTTCCTTTGCCACAGTAAGCTGCGCCGGTCCCACACCAGTTATAGATGCTGCAGCATCGCCCACTGTTACAGAAGAAGTTTCCTCTTGGACTGCATGTTGGATCCCCCATCACCATGGGAATGCTTATATTGCATCCCAAAAACACTATAACCAGTAATGCTGCCACGGTTGATTTGTACTGACCCATCTTCTGCATTCGCAAACAATAATATTACTCTCACTATCAAGATTTATGAGATCACAGTGAATATTGAACATTGATCTTATTCTAAAGTATTCAAACTGAAATGAAAGAAAAAACTCGCCCAACGATCTATATTCCTGTTCCTATAACATACAAAAACAACAAAACAGTCTGATACCATAGGCCGATCGAAAACTTACAAACAATCCTGCTTGCTGTTTGCTGTATGCTGGATTGGCTATGTTTAAGAGTAATGCGCATGGCATCTATTTATAGTGAGAATTCTAACACAAAAGATGAATTTATTCTTACAAAATCCTCACAATTTATTTACATTTGACCACTCAACTACTGTTTTGTGGCCCTATCTTCGCTCTGGACTTCATGACTGAAGTTTGTCGATTCACAGCTCATGGATTTGGAGAGGCTTCAATGTTTATCCATTGAAATTTTGTTCTCTCTCCACTTTCCAATTGACAAGTGGAGAGGTACGGACATAAGGCTCCTCTCTCCCCTTAAACTAGTCTATTGTCTGTACAATAAGTGCTAGGTCAATAGTATCGATGGGCACGAGAGAGAGGTGATATCTTTCTTATTTAGGCCCTCTCAAAGTTTATGTGTAAAAGACGCCATTTTCGGTATGTGTAAATATCAAGAGTTTAGATCAACAATCCTTTTTTTAATGTTTCTGCGTTAAGTGTGGTATTTCTTGTTCTCGATCCATGTCCTTGAGATATAGTAGTCGATCGTCTGTCGGAGATATGGTTTTAAAAGATATTTGATGAGTAGATATTTTTTTTAGGTATCTTTAAGAAAATTATTAATGCGGTTAATTTTTCTTGATGAATTGTTTTATAGATATCTTGAAAATAATTATTTTGATGTATTTTATCTAAAGTTAAGAGAAGTCAGGAAATTTAAATTTCACAAGATAAGAGAAGTCAAGTGATTTAAATTTCATATGTTGAAACATAATCATAATAAGCATACTTTTGTGTGGCTAAAATCAAATTTACTGAAATGAGACTCGTTTGAATTTGAAAGCACAAGGAAACGTCATAAAATATTTTGCGCAAAAGTCTCATAAGTAACAATCAATTTACGCTGTTCTAACTAGAGTACAAAGAATTGTCATATTCTTGAAAAGAAATAGAAAGAATGCAGGCATGGTACACGCATAAGGTCTGATATATTTTGGATTATACTGTGTGATATTTTTCATCACTTTTATAAATCATAAAATATATTATTAATGAAAAATAAAAAATCTCATGTAAAGAAGAGAGAAGATAGCCTCAACAGTTCTATTTGTTTCTTTAAAAACAAATACAACAGCAGAAACAAGAAGTATATATAACCATTTTTATTTTGCTGTATATCAATCTTGCTAATGTAGCATACTAGAAATTTCAATAGATTACAAAGAAATTTAAAGGCTATAAGATTAAAGATAGTTTATGGGATGACAGTTTCTATCATTTTAAGTTTCAAACTTGCTGAATGACAATTCAATACTGATCTTACTAGGGACATTCTGATTAGGATAAATATCACATGAAAGAATAAAATTGAACTTATACAAGTAAAAGTTTAAACTTAAAATACAATATCAAAACTTGAATGTTCACATATAAACCCTATTACTATAATGAGAATTAAATTTACATTAGAAATAAAAAAGTTAATTAGTGTTAACATTAAATACACAATGAAAATTAAAGGAAACTACTACTAAACATACAACTGCACATTAGAGATCATAGGGTTAATTAGTATTAGCATTAAATATGCATTGGAGATTAGAGGAAACAACAACTAAGCATACATTAGAATAAGCTAATCTGTTGTCTATAAAGTAAATGACAGGTGAATAGTGGCGGCTGGCCTCACAGATAGAAGTTTAAATCATGTAGCTTATACTCATCGACAGGTCATATCTTTCCTTTTTGATTGCATTTACTAGCTTGTCTACAAGTTGTTCGCCTTTGAAATATATGCGTTTGAATAGTGTCTCTGAATTGTCGTTGCCTGACTCCATTCAAAGTTTATGCCGAGAATATCAACAAACTTTTGATGCTTTTGAAACGTGTCTCTGAATTGCCCTTGTTCTCTTGATTGTCATCCGACCCATGTCCTTTAACCATATATTTGAAGATTTCTGCACGCTACAGATCTCTTCACCATTCAAGTTGTATCCCATGCTCTCACAATTGAGGTTGATGGTTAAGAGATCATTTTAAGTTTTTATATAAATTTCTAATTATATAAATTTAAAGAATTAAGTATTAAATTAATTAATGATAGTTAAGACTAAAAAATTGGTTATTGTAATAATTATTTTAATAAAGTTAATGTAATAGAGGTTGGCATTTTGTTTTATTGTTGAAGAATATTTATATTTGTTGAAAAGTTTAGTATAATTTGATCTCTTTGTTATTTTGACGTTTTAAATTTTATACTATATCTTTGCTTTGTTTGTGGTCAACTTTGGTAGTTTGGGTCACATCTGTGATCATGGACTTGTTGTTTGCTTGATGATTTCACCTTGTGGAACTCGTAGTTTTTCTCTATAATTCAATGAAATGACCTCTGTTTAGTTTAGTTCTTTTTAATAGATGATGGACCAGTAGTATTTTAAAATATTTTGAAAGAGATTTTACTATTTTGTGAAGAGATAATTTCTACTAGGTCAAACCCTATAATTGTGTAGAATAGATTGAATACAATATGAAAGGAGACTACAATGATGTGTGTGGATTTCTTAACCACTTTTAGTGCATGAAATTGAAATGTAATGCTATTGGTTTCTCCTTTCATACATTCTAGAATATGAGAGGACTCTTGCAAGAAGAGAGATATGAAATGGATCTTGTTAAATACTAGTACACATCACCAAATCTCACAAATTGAACTTAATTAGCTTGAGGCTAGAAAATAAAGGGGGCAATAAACCAAATTTGAATTTTGAAGTAAAGAATCAGGTCAATTCCATAATTGTAGGGTTGAACAAACCATTATAGAGATGATCAAGTGTGTTGAAATTCTTGAACCTAACAACTATATTAGTGTGAGTACATGGTAAATGTGATAAATGTATGGGTATGGAAAAATTATTTGAGTATGTATGTGTACTTGGATAAATTAGGGGCTAAGTGAATAGGAATAATTGTGTATAGGGATGGGTAAAGTGCAGAAGAATGAGACCATATTCACTCAATATTGCACCATTTGTCAATATAGACACATGTCAAGACATTTCTTCAAAATGGGTACAAAAAAAGGGAAATGGCATGGATTAAAAATTTTCATCATTATATTTTATCATCATTTTGAGGTGCATTGGAATTCCAAAATGATCATGCATCCTAATGTATGTATCACTCACATACATGGATGTAATGTAAATACTCATATATTAAAGGATACATAAAGGGGTCCATGCAAATAATGGAACCTTGATGTAAGGGCATCTCAACAATTTGTTTTTAATATTAATTGAAGACATATGCTTGGAATACATCATTTATTTCTAACAAATTTGTTAGGATACTAATAAAATCATTTTGTAGGTAGTAAAAGTGAGTGCATTGCTACAAAAATAGCTAATCTTTAGTAAAATACTCAAAAATATATAGAAGTACACATGTTGTAGAATATTTTATGTGGCTCATATTTGTAAGAGCTTTTATGCCATATCAAAATCACCCAATAGACTTAAGCAACCAAGATCACTTGTAAAACTAGAAATAACCTTCCACAAGAGAATAGAAAGAAATGAATTGTTATATTATATAACTAAATATGATACCATAGTGATACATAATATACACAAGGAACTCTAGTCATATAGGCAAGGTGAAATATATGAAAACATATAATTATGAGTGAATCTAAGAGGTAAACTAATTCTAGGTAACATGCCCTTTTGACACCAACACTAAGCCCTTAAGTACAACTTAGAGAGAACAAGAAAACATAAAAATATGCAATGATATAAATATATAATAACGTAAAAATTTAACGATTCTAAAATTCATATTGTTAAGGGTAAATATAATTCTAGAGGAGAACCTAAATATCTTACTTTTTGCTGGTATCCAAGATCACATAAAACTTGAGGTACACATTTTTAGTCCTAACTTTTTTATTTGAGTATTTTATCTTTACACACAAGGCAAAGGAGAAGTATATAACCCCTAGAAGGTAATGGGTTAATGGAATAAGAGAGAAATGATTATTAGTACAACTACTACATTAGCCTACTAGATTGACACAATAAATTAAAAAGAAGAAAGAAAGAGGGGTATGTTTCAATAATGCCAATGAAAACCCTCACAATAAAACCTTGAAACCACTTAACAATTACCTCCTTCAAATTTGGCGCTCCTTTTACCAATATGGTGCAATTTAATCTTTTATGGTTTGCAAATAAGAAGGAATAACTTAAAAACCATTCAATTTTGGTTCCTAGTTGAACTAACTTTCTCCTAGCCACCACTCAATGGCCACAACTCATTATCCATAATATAAAAATTTAATAGTTAGATAATTGTGTAAGATTCAAGTTACAAGTGCCATAGTTGCTACAGATTCAAATGTTTTAAAAAAATATACATACTAGCATTAACATGGCTACAATAGCATGCCCATTATGGATTTTTACTGGCACCTCAACACTATAAGACTAATGGGTCGAGCCTTCCCATTACCATGGCTTAAGAAAATCATTAAAAAAAGGATATTTGAATAGTAGTTGAAACAATTCCCAATTTCAAAGATATCACCAAAGTGGTATTAATGAAATAAGATGGTGATTGCTAATTTATGCACTTTCATTAGATTTAACACCATATTATAATAACATCGCCAAATCCTTCAATCAAGGCTATCATGCATTTCGAAGAGCATCAATAAAAGTGATGTTATTTACCATACTTCATGCTTTTATAAACATGTAGCTATTAAATATTAAATACATGTAATATCGTTATATAATATATAACTTATATATATATTTATTTATTTATTTCCATTGCAATATATATACATATATAAATGCATATAAATATTGATGCTCATTATATATGTATATATAATATAAATATATATAAATATTGATGCTCATTGTATATATATATATATATATATATATATATATATATATTCCTATATGCATACACATATATTTGTATTCATCTAATAACATATACATATATATATTATACATGATATTTACCAATTATCACAATATATTATCAATCGATTTAAAATGACGAGAACAAGATCATTTAGCAACTAGGTTCCACTTACCCTATCGACATAACTAATGACTCTCAACTCAAACTGACTTGACGAGGTCTAAATTTTGACCTACGTAGGTGCTAGTAAACTCAGATAGCAATACCAATTAATCTGTAGACCATACTCCTCTCCTAGGTGATACTCTCCCTCTTGTTCTAGAGGGATAAAAAATTATCTTGCATTTCATTTAAAGAAACATTCATGTAGCTAGTTATTAATAGTTATTAAATATCCATAATATGGAATAAATAATAATAAATCATTAAAGCAAAAATACATCTCATTGAATTCAATTGTATCATAACATTAAATATCAAAATGACATCATCATACATCCAACATTATATTTTAACATAAAGTGAAAAGTAATTTGGTAAATAAAAAATGGGGTGTGACATGTTGCAACACATTTTGGTATATATGATTATTTTAGGTGAGTTTTTTCAGAAAATTTAGGATATGTCTAGAAGGTTTAGACTAATTTGAAGGATTTCCAATAATGAGGAAAGGCATATTTTTACATTTAGGAACATGAGTAGGATGATAGATGATCAATTATGATCTTATAATTTCAACTGAGTTGACTATTTATTGATAATCCTCTATCAATGAGGTATCAATGGTTGCATCCTCTTGCACCAAAAAATCCTCACAAGTAGGGGAGATATTGAGAGAGGGAAAACCATGAGCATCAATGATTGCATCCTCTTGCATCATGATATCCTCGTAAGAAATATATATTGGGAGAGGGACAAACATGAGCATCATAATTACTTGAAGAATCAAGATTACATAAAGTGATGTTAATAAATGTATCTATGACTTTTCTATTTTTCACTAAGATATTCTCATGTGTGTAGGAAAAATCTTGGTTGGCTGAAGGCCACTATATATCCCTTTTGATGGCATGGAATGAGGTTGGGGATAATGCCCTGAATTTTTCTAGACAAGTCATATTTTGCTATAGAAAAATATATTTTTTTAAAAGAAAACATATTGTTATGTATTTTTTAAGGGTTAATTAATTTAATTAGGTAAATTAGGGCCAAATTAGAAATGCACAAAAAAATCTAGATGTTTAAGGAAAAACTATTAGAAATAGGATCTAGATATGAATAGAAATCATAAATAGGGTTTTCCATCAAAAAATTGATTTGAAATTGAATTGATAGGGGTGCTAACACCCTAGACTAGAGGTGCAAGATTTTACTAGTTTAAATTTTGGAAAACAACTACAATGTTTGAGGATCTATGATTGCAAAATTTTCTAGGTCTAAAGGAAAAAATAAATTATGAAATGCATCAAACCCTAATTGGTCTATGTGAAGCACACACATGCATAAACTTCTATGTTTTTGAAGTAATGCAATATGTTCAAATGGTATTTTTCACAATTTAAATGATGTAACTAACTGATTTTATCTTTAAAATGTTGAAAGATAACACATTTTGATCTTTTGAAATTAAAAACATTATGCAAATCTTTACTCTTACAATGGTTTTCACTAAAATATGCATGCACTTTGATAAATTAAAACAGCCTAAGATTACACACAAACCTGTCAATGAAATAACTCATATCTAAGCCCTAAATAGATCTAAAAATATGCAATTAAATTCACAATATTTTTCAAGTCTATTTGATATAAAACCTATACCTAATAATATAATTTATCACACAGATGAAAGTAGAAACTAACAAAAAAAACCTGGATCTAAATAATAGTGACATAGAGGAACTAGTGACTAGAAGTTGAACCTAAATTATAGGGACAAGGGCATGTGAACCCTAGATGAGAAGTTTAATTTTTAAAATCTATAGATCTTAGATGCTATGTTATAGTCTGCACTATGTTTCCTATGAATTTTTTCTTACAAAACCTTCCAATCTATCTTGCAAACAATAAAAGAGGGGGAAAGGTTATATTGTATGGAGGATTACCTGTGTCAAAGCCCATTTTGGTGTTTCCAACTCCATGCACAACAAATGATGATGACCAAGAGGGCATGCTCTAGGTTGGACAAAGGGAAAAATAATAATTAAAATAAACAATAATGATAAAAGATGATGCTACCTTGGAATGAAACCCTTATGAAAGTGTTTTCCACACCATTTATTGGGTGTTGGCAAGAAGTTGAGTCCACTTTTTGGCCATTTAGTGGTAGTTTTTTCCATGATTTTTAGAATTTGATACATTTGACCTTAAAATTTGAAGCACTTAGAGATGAAATATTGAAAAAAATCAGTGATCATAAAATGTAGTACTCATAGTCTAGTTTCCAAATATGTAATTTATTTCAATAGCCATATGATACAAATTGATTTTCAATAGGTGTATCTAAAAATCACTGTTCAAAAGTCACTTTTTTTTACCATACCATGCATGTGTACATCATCCATATTTTGACCTAAATAATCACATTTTTCTAAATCCTTTTGGGAAAAGATTTGTAACTCAATGTACCATGCTTTCCATATTGTTTTGTAATTTTTTATTGAATATTTTTTTTGTTAATTTTTCATTGACCATATTTGGTGTTTTGAAAAATTGTCGTGTACGTCACGCATAAGATGACCTAAACTTATCATTTTTTGATTATTTTTAAATTGAAAAGAATTGTCTGAAGTACGTTTTCATACAATTTATTTTTCAAAAAATTATGTTAATAAAAAGTTATTAAAATACTAAAAACCTTGATAAGTCAAGTTTATGGACCTATTTCATCATAAATTAATTGAAAAATTAATCCAATTGTAAAAAAAATTACATATTTGGAATCTACATTGTCTCATCTATAATGGATTTTAATTTTGTCAAAATATTCTACAAAAAATGTCTTCAGACATATGCCCAAAGTCACTATTTTCTTGTGACATTGCTAGGATCTTCAACTTGCAAGTCAAACCAGGTCCAAAGCTTAGGTTTGGGTCCCCAAGCTTTTTCTAGAACCAAAAAACAAAGCACAAACCTAACCAAAAATTCATATTTTTAAAAACAGGATACCATTCTAAAATGGAATCTCATTTCATAAAAAATAGGTTTTTATGCTTTTACGAAACGAGATCCCGTTTTGCACAATGGGATCCCGTTTTGAAAAATCGCCAAAAATGGAATTTCCATTTTTGGAAACTTTTCAAAATGGGATCCCATTTTGAAAAGTTTCCAAAAATGTTTTTTCAAAATGAAACTTTTCAAACGAGATCCCGCTTTTGAAAGTTTTCAAAATGGTAACCCATTTTTTTATTAAGTAGGATCCTATTTTTCAAAAAGCAGATACCATTTTAAAAAAAAAAAGGACCCCATTTTTTTAAAAGTTGGATCTCATTTTTCCCATTTTTAGATTTTAGGCTCAAGGTCCCGTTTCCTTGAAGCCGATTTTGAGTTTTTGTCTAAGGCAAAACTTCCACATTTCGTGGACTCATCTTCTTGCATTTACCTTATTTGCACCAAATGTTGTTTAATGGATGCGTGAACTGCTTGATAGACCTATAAAAGGTTATTCCACAAAATACCATAGATTGTTGTAGCTAGCATGTATAGAGGATAACTTAATATATCTTCATAATTTGATCATAATAGCTCCTTGTTCATAATTGATTCCTTCTTCCTAATGTCTTGCAAGCATGATCTTGATTAATGAAAGCATTGTAATGATGCTGATAATTCTACTCTTGAATTTTCCTTGATTGCATTTTAGTATTCCTAATTGTAATTCCAAAAATTTCTAGCCATTTCAAATGATGAAAAATACTTGTATTTATATGCATTTCTTTATTTCCTACAAAATTATTTATCAAAAGTTGTCAGATGAAATTGGATTTTTAAATTTTCAAATACTGATATTAACATATATTAAATTGGGAAAAAATAGGCTAGATAGGGGAAATAATAACCTAGTATAGACCTATTTTAGGGATTTGTGTGTTGTTAAAGAAATATTAAATAATAAATTCCTAATTTGATTTTGATTTTTTGAAGATGGCCATGAAAAAGGTAATTTAAGAGAACAATTAGGTTTGGGCACACTAGGGGAGCTAAATCTAGTATGGAACTATCAAGGCTAACAATTTACAACACTACATATCATTTAAATGTTGGTACTACATAGCCAATTTTTTTCCTACAAAGGTAAAACCAAGAATAAGGTTGATCAATGGAGTATGATTAATAAAATTTATTTCTCATGCCTAGGTATCCTAAATAAGGAAAAGATCCCATGGACCCTCCTATGAAAGGATCCATCTACTATTTAAAATTCACTACCTCCATGCATGTTTTCTATAGAGTATCAATATCCACATGTGGTAACCTTCTTAAGAACATGCTAGTAAATGGATCTAAGGACTAGAGGTATCTCTATATAACAACTACCTCTCCCATGAGGTAGGAGGTAGGGGCTTGCCAAATCTTGTGCATATTATGAAATATTGTATTGAATAGGCTTACAAGTTCAATTGGTACCCTCTTATAGGTAAAAAATTATGTTATAATATAGATAGTTTAGTGTCAATTTTAAACTACTGTAAAAGAGTTGTTTCTAATTGATGCTGGCAGGGTGATCACACAAAGCTGATTTACAATTTCTGAGATGAACTAATTTTTGCTGAAATTACATATTTTTAGAAAATATAATGATTTAAGCCTTAAAAAGTTCCATTTTAAGGATTCCAATTGAAGAGGGTTTGATCAAACCAACTTAGATCAAACCCCCTTCGATAAAACCTCACTATTTTTAAACCATACCTATAAATGAGTCTCCTTTACACCTATCAACATGCTGATAAAAAATCACTTTTGATTTACATTATGGGGGATCAAATGAATTCATTTAAAATTTATTTCAAATGATTATGGTATTTCTTTGAATGAGCTATCCAATGAATATAATTTTAATATGTTTTGGTTTTATTATGTATATGTTTTTTTAGTTTTATTAAACATAGGTTTTTAACCGAAAATCAAGCTCTATGTTCTGCACATGTGGAAAAATAGCAGATTATCAAAATGAAAATTTGAAAAATATGTTTGGGCTGGGTATTGATGTCCTTGATCCATTAAAAAAAAAAAAATTGAATTTTGATACATACAAAAAGAGTTATGTTGTATACAGTCTACCTATGTTTGAATTGTAATTGGTTTGACTTCGAAACTTGATTGAGGAAAAAATATTCAATAAAACACTATAAAACCAAGTGAAAGTGCTAGATATCGTAGTTACAAATCTAAATTCAAAAAAATAAGAATTTTATCCTTCATACAAAAAAATTTATGTTGTATACGGTGAGCGTCACTCCTTAAAAATGTTGTTTTTTTTAAAAACTAGTTTTCGAAGGAGATGGAAAAATAAGTGCAATCTGATTCCAAAATAAATGAAAAAAAAAAATTTAGAATCTATAGAGAAAACTTCACAAATCACTAGTTTTCATCATCTTGAAATTCCTCATGGTTTAGCCACTATAGGAGCCCAAAAGTGAAGATTTAGTTAAAAAAAAATTAGTTTGGTGTCCAGTTTGACCAAAAATTGTAAACCAGTATTGTGGGATCATCGACAACTTTAGATAGATCCTACAGATAAACATAGAAACCAATTATGTGAAAAAATTTCTCAAGGAAAAAGGGAACAATCTACGTACTACATCTTTATGTATGATTTGGTTTCTCTTAACTATTTTTAAAAAAATTTGTATGTATTATTTAACACTTTTAGCCTCCCCTAAATGAAATTGGTATAGAACCTTTTAGGATTTTTAGGCAATTCATGCGTGCCTTCCCAATACTTAAGAGGAGAGTTGTTGGGTGTAAGGAAGAAAACCATTCTCAAAGGTGGGGATGAAATGACTATGGTAGTGGAAGATCAAGTTCCAGGCAAGAGACGAGCCTTAATTTGATTTTGAGGATCAAAATGAAAGCATAAATTTTTCCTTCCTAAAACTTACCTTTGTCACTCCTTTTTCTACTACATTGACATATATAAACTAGTTGGTGACCTTATTCTTTTAGAGATAGAAAGTAGGTCACCTTCCTATCAGGTTCACGAAAAGAATACTTGTGAGGGTCCAATTTGATTAGGCCTTCCTTCTAGCTCTAGTGTTGTTGATGGTGCTTTTAGTACAACCAATCCAAGCAGAATGATAGACACTTTGGTTCTCTAAAAAATATGATAGATCCTTATAAGGATTAGCTTTAAGGTTCCTATTAGCTAGGTCTTGACCGAGCTAGAACAATTGTTTGGTCTATGTGATTTTTTGATAAAAGGGGCCTTTAATAGTAAAATCAAGATTAGTCAAATAATACTTATCATGTATTTTGAAATTTTTGAGCATGGATTAAATCCTTAGAAGCTCTAGAGGGACACTACCTTGTCTAGTCTACTTCTAGACTATCATAATTTATTCTATAGTTTCTTCGCTAAGAAAAGAGATCAAAAGGAGGGTTATAGTTTAGAGAAACAAAAATAAAATAAATGGACAATGATGAATTTAAATTTATTTCAGAATTTTGAAAGATTAGATTAAATCAAAATAACCATTATTGTAATTATTAGTATTCACAAAATAATTCATAGTACTAGTACAAGAATATGAGTAAAGTTACAATATAATGATGTTTCAAGATAAATATATTAGAACCACCATATTTCATGCATAATTATATTATAAGCTCATTGAAAAGATATTTCACTAAGTTATTCACTTTTAACAAAATAAAAAAAAATAAGTTACTACAAAGCTTGAGAGCATTAAAAAATAGAAAACATGATTCTTTGACTATTCTAAAAGAATAAGAAGATTGTAAATTTTTATAGGGTTTTTACATTGAAAATTCAACAATTTTATAATAATAAAGCATCAAACCCCAAATAAAGTCCATGAGAGGGATATATATCTAGTTTTAGGTAGAAAAATTACCATCTCAACAAGTCAGCCTAAATTCATCTCGACTATTGGTGTTCAAAATTGAAATTTCCAATCTATAGGTTTCTAAAAATAGATAATACAATTTTTAAAATAAATCTATTGGCAAACACATCCTCATTAAGAATAGTCCAACAATTGCATGAGAGAAAAGAGAAAGAGGCACCTAGATTTTCATGATTATTCACTTAGATTATTTATTACTATGTAATCCCATCAACACTTATTGGATAAGGTTGGAGTTGGAGACCATTATATACTATATACTAATTTTATTAGATACTAATATCTTTCTCATGGACTCAATCACCTCCATAATCTCTTTGATCTTATCTTGAAAAATGTTGATCTTGCCTTTAACACTTATTAGTTCATTAATGAGGTCTTATTCAAGTGAATTCCTTCTATTTCCAAAATAATATTTAATAATGACCTTAGTAGAAAAACCTTTTTAACGTTTTTCTAGAAGGTGCATGATAAGACCTCAAAAAAATGATCAATTTGCATAGTAACAACGATACTATTTATTAAAATAATTTATACATCTTATCATTTAAAAAAAAATTAATAACTAACACTAAATATGTATACATATCTAAAATCACATCATAACATTCTCATATGAAAGAAGAGAGATAATTTTACCTAACATACCTTTATTAAAATCATCTATACATCTTATCATTTAAAATAAAATACTAGATATCTAGAATCACACTATAAACATATAGAAAATCACACTATAAACCTATCTAAAGCTACACCATAGCATTTCCTTGTGGGAGGGGAGATTTTGGTCCAATTCATTTAATACAAATCAAAAACTATGAACATATTATGTAGTTTTTAAAACTTAAGAGTAAAGGATGTGCAAGTAGATTTAAACAGATAAAACTTTAAAGCAATGAATAGGATGTCCAAGTACGTAGGAAATATTTTGTAGATAAAAGGAAATATTCTAATCTTACCATATCCTCACAATATATTTACATTTGACAACTCAACTACTGTTTTGTGGCCCTATCTTCGCTCTGGACTTCATAACTCATGCAGTTGGAGAGGCTTCAATGTTTATCCATTGAAATTTTGTTCTCTCCACTTTCGAATTGACAAGTGGAGAGATAGGGACATAAGGCTCCTCTCTCCTTTTAACCTCACGCAAGAGTACAATAAAGTAATCTATTTTCTGTAGAATAAGTGCTAGGTCAATAGTGACGGTGGGCATGCGAGAGAGATGATATGTTTCTTATTTAGGCCCTCTCAAAGTTTATAAGTAAAGACGCCATTTTGGGTATGTGTAAATATCAGAAGTTTAGAGCAACAATCTTTTTCTTTAATTGCTTCTGCGTTAACTTGTGTATTTCTTGTCCTTGAGATAGAGTAGTCGATTGTCTGCCGGATATATAGTTTTCAAAGACTTTTAAAAATAGGTATCTTCGAAAGAATTATTTTGATGTATTTCATCTAAGATTTTTCAAAAATAAATAAATTACTGGCATCTCAAATTTAACATATAACATGTTAATTCAAATTTCAATATAATATTAATATAAGTAATAAGTAAATTTTTATATATTGAATATATATGAAAGAAATATTATTTATATATAAATTATAATATTATAGTATAGTTTAATATTATATGTAATTTTGGGATTAGAATTAAATTATTAAAATGATTATTTTTATCCATTAAATTCAAAGTTATATCTTGAATATATATGGAACTAATATTACTTATATATATGTAAGTAATAATAATATTAAATTATATGGAATTTTATGGTTAGTATTAGGGTTAAAATTAGGATTAGAATTATATTACTTAAATGTTAATTAAGCCCTCCAAACATAAATCTATAGTAATATTACTTTTATCTACATATTATGTAATAGAATTTTATTATTTTTTATTTATAAGGACACAAGAACTACATTATATATTATCAAAAGGGAGATTATATTTTGATGTCATATTGGCATGTATTAATAGTGAGCTCAAAGCCAAAATGAGGATACATATGTATAACATAGAGGTATTTAAATAGCCAAAAAAACATAAAACATTTACAACCCCCACCCTAGGCAATTCATCAAACTCCTTGACCCATTCAAAATCCTCAATTGTCTCAAGATTTTTTACCTTCTCTAAGTATTGACTCCCCTACCCAGCAAAGCCTTATGTTGCAGTAGGTTCTTGGTGCGAAATTTACCAAGGAAGGGAAGCCTTTCCACCACAATGCCTACCTTAAGCACTGTCTTAATACCCTTTTGTTGCAGGACACAAACGCCATAGCAAGCCACTCTCAACACCTCCTCTAGCCCCACCAGATACTGCTTCTTGAACACTACATAAGCCATCTCTCACACCATCTCCTTAGGCTCATTGAGATGAAGAAGGAAGGCCACAAAGTAGGATGTGATATCAGTATTGACCTGATATCTTCCATCCTCCACCAAAAAAATTTAGTGTAAAATCATTTTCATGGCCTTCAATGTGTTGATTTAGTGAAGGCCAAAGGTCTTCACATTTTCCCTCTCTTCTCGTGTCTCTTCAACTAATCATGGTTGTTAATAAATGCAACCTTAGTTATTGTAAAACTCACTTTTAGCATCAATAAGATTTTCCTTGCTCAGTGTGGATGTAGCCACTATTATGGTGAACCCCGATAAATTGTGTGTGCTCTAGTTTCTGCATTATTGTTCTATTATTTATTCTTATGCATATCTAGAGTCTTGTTTATTCAATTCTTTCATTTTACAATTGGTATTAGAGCTAGGTGTACATCTGTTTGGAAATTTGGTAATTGAATTTCTAGAAAATGGAAGATTTGAAGCTGCTGAATTTTTCTAGGAAGAAATTCAAGATATGAAAGATTCAGATGCAATCTTTTCTAATTAAGAAATATCTTGAACTTGCACTTGAAGGAAAATCAAAGAAGCCTGCTACCATGAAAGACGAAGATTGGGAGACTCTTGATGAAAACGCCATGGCAATGATCTTTCTTTCGCTAAATGAAAATATTTTGTTCAATGTTGCAGAAGAGAAAACAATAAAAGAAGTTTGGGAAAAACTTATAAAAACATATCCTATGGCGTCGGCTGCAAATAAAGTGTTCATCATGAAGAGATTATATAAGCTCAAGATGAAGGGAGGTTGCGCAATGGAAAATCACATTAATGAATTCAACACTTTGATCAGCCAAGCGAATTCAGTTGGAATGACTCAAGGTGTCAAAAACAAAGTTGCTATTCTTTTATGATCTCTACCAAGTAGTTGGGATGGAGTTGTGACAACCATAAGCACTTTGGCATCAAGCTCCAAGAAGTTGGCTTTCGATGAAGTTTTTCCACTCTTCTCTCTGAAGACTTAAGGAGGAAGAATGATGAGCCCTCACTGGGTGATGCTCTCACTATGGTAAGCACCGAAAATAGAGGGAGAATCCAATATAGAGGTAGATATAATCACAATCAGTGGTCCAAATTAGCTAGAAGATCACAGTCTAAAGGAAAAGAAAGTGGTTTTTGGCTTTGTGGGAAGGCTGGTCATATCAAGAAAGATTGCATAAAGTATAAAAAGGCACAAGAAAGGGTTTTGGATAGTGCAATATCACATGATAAGGATGATGGTATTCTCATACTATCAACAAGCGATACAAAATCAGATTCATGGATAATTGATTTCGGTGCCTCCTTTCATGCCTCTTTTTGTATGGAGGCCTTCACAAATTACCAAGAAGGTAATCTTGGAAATGTATATTTGGGTGACAACAAATCTTGTGAAATTGTTGGCAAAGGTGATCTTGGTCTACAACTAGTTGGAGGAGTCAAGTGGCTGCTAAAATAAGTTCACCATGTTGCCAAATTGAAGAGAAATATGATTTCATTAAGTCAGCTATATACCGAAGGATTTCTCACCACTCTCACGGATACTTGGAAAGTAACTAAAGGTTCTTTGTTCATTGCGAAAGGAGACAAAGTTGGCAGCCTCTATATTGCAAAAAAAAGTGGTGAGGTGGGAGCTACTATGACTGTTGTAGGCAGTGATGTGGCTCTTTGGCATCAAAGGTTAGGCCACATGAGAAAGAAAGGATTTGAGGTGATGCTCAACCTAGACCAACTACTGGGTCTACAATCTGCAGATTTGGAGTTTTGTGAACATTGTCCTCATGGAAAACAAAGATTGGTCACCTTATTGAAGGATGGACACAACATGAAGACAAAACCATTGGAGTTGGTGCACTCGGATGTCTTTGGCCCTACCGAGGTAACCTCTTATGGAGGTGCTAATTACTTTGTTACCTTTCTTGATGATTGTACTAGGAAGGTTTGGGTTTATATGATTTCTAGAGAATTTGAAGTGCTTTCAAAATTTAAAATTTTTAAAGCACTTGTTGAGAATCAAAGTGGTCACAAAATTAAATTTTTAAAATCAGATAATGGAGGTGAATTTTGTTCTTTCAATTTTGATAATTTTTTTGTAGATCATGGTATTCGAAGGATTAAAGTTGTTCCCTACATTCCTCAAGAGAATGGGGCAGGAGAAAGACTCAATAGGATCATTCTTGAGAAAGCTAGATGTATGCTTTCCAATGATGGTTTGGACAAAGAATTTTGGGCGGAGGCATGTAACACAATAGTTTACTTGAATAACTGCAATCCTCATCTTGTTTGGAGTTTGGTATTCTAGAAGAAGAGTGGTTGGGAAAAAGTATTTATTACTCACACGTCTGGGTTTTTGGATGTGAAGCTTATGTCCATGCTCCAAAAGAAAAGAGGAAAAAGCTGCATTTCAAATCACAAAGTTGTATTTTTGTGGGCTATGGTGAAGATCAGTTTGGTTTTTGACTGTTGGATCTGGTTGGAAAGAAAATTGTGAGGAGTCGAGATGTGGTTTTCAATGAAACAATATTTCTAGTAGGGAAATCACAACTAGTAGGCACTGACGAATATGTGCCTTTCTCCATGTGTGACAATAATAATATCACACAGAGGTCTACTATATCTATTCCCACAACAATCATTGCTTCTCCCAACTCAATTTTGGCACCCCCTACTTCATCTAGTAATAGTGATGACTTGCTATTTGGGAGTAATGAGATCTCTGAGTAGGAGATCTCATCCTCCTCTCCTCACTGTCACAGGAGATCACGATCTCAGCCCCTTGTAGATCCGGCGGACTTCACCATGCCACCACATGACTTGGAATGGTTTGGGCTTGGTCATCCTCACTCGCCTCCTCCTACAGGTCCTCTTGAGGTGATCAATTTACATCCTCATGCAATGGGTTTTCCCATGGAAATCAACCCTTCATCTGCTGCAATGCCTTCTTTTCAATTGCTGCTAGTCAATAGTAGTTCAGATGGTATTTTTTGTGGCAGTGCAAGTGCCACACAAGGAGATGAGACCTCTCCATATGCAGGGATGCCTCATACCATCATGCATAATGGAGCTCCATTCATGGCAAGGACAAATTGTTCGCAGGACTCTGTTTGTGAGCAGATTAATCACAGAATGTAGGGTATCAATAATGTTACTCATTCTCAGTGTGAAAAGAGTCATGATGATTTAAGGAGGTCTTGTAGGCACAAGAGGATTCCTTAAAAAAAAAAAGATTATGAGTTACTACTTGTAGAAAAAGCAGAGCCTATGATGTTAATTTTTGATCAGACAGAGCCAACAAAATTCAAAACCACCTTTCAAGATGCGCATTATGATAAGTGGTAGGCTACAATGCAATATTAAATGGATTCTTTGATAAAAAATTAGACATGGGATTTGGTGCCTCTTCCGCCTAAAAAAAACGTGTTATGAAATAAGTGGGTTTATAAATTAAAAGAAGAAGATGGCAGTAGAAAGTGATTTTGTGCCAGGCTGGTTGTCAAGGGGTATTCTCAATAGCAAGGTATTGATTTTGAATAAATATTATCTTAGGTAGTAAAGATGACTACAATTAGAGTTTTGGGACTGGTTGTAGCATGGGATCTCGAGCTTGAGCAGTTGGATGTCAAGACTGAATTTTTACATGGAGATGTTGATGAGGAATTATACATGATGCAGCCTGAATGGTTTGTTAAACAAGGTAAAGAACATCTTTATTGTAGGTTGAAATGGAGCTTGTATGGGCTTAAGCAAGCCCCAAAGAAATGGTACCAAAAATTTGGTCATTTTATGATTGAGCATAACTTTCTATGCCTAGAAGCTTATTCATGTGTGTATTTTAAATAGTTGTCTAATGGTGAATTTTTCCTACTTCTACTTTATGTGGATGATATGCTCATAGCTGACACTAGCATGAAGATTGTTCATGAGCTAAAAAATCAATTGGCCACTAGATTTTCCATTAAGGATTTAGGGGTAGCCAAGAGAATACTTGGGATGACTATTTCTCGGGATAGAAGCAAAAAGGAGATCTGGTTATCTCAAACATAATACATTAACAAAGTATTAGACATATTTGGTATTGTTGATGCAGGATTGATCCCATTCCGCTTGCTGCTCATTTTCATTTAACTTTTGATTTGTGTCCCAAAACACAAGAGGATAAGGAATATATGGATAGAATTAATTATAAATCTGCAGTTGGAAGCATTATGTATGTTATGGTTTCTACTCATCCCTATATTGCTCATGTGGTGGGAGTTATAAGTAGGTTCATGAGCAATCCCAGGAAGCCTCATTGGAAAGCACTTAAATGGATATTAAGATATGTTAAGGGCACTTCTAATTATGCTCTATGTTTTAGTGGAACTGATGTTCAACTAAAAATTTTCACAGATTTTGATCATGCCAGAGATTTAGACAAACGAAGGTCTACTACTAGTTATGCCTTCATGTTTGTTGGGGCTGCCATTAGTTGGGCCTCAAGGCTACAACATTCAGTTGCTCTTTCTTCTGTAGAAGCCGAGTATTTGGCTCTCTCCAAAGGTGCAAGGGAAATGATTTGGTTACAATTATTGTTTGGTGAATTGAAATACCAACAAAGCGATTATGTTTTGTTTTGTGATAGTCACAGCACCATTTTTATGGCTCATAATCATTCTTCTCAATGCTGCTCTAAACATATTGACATTCATGTTCACTTTGTTCGTCATTCGGTTGAAGAAGGCAAGTTAAATTTTTTCAAAATTGATACAAAGGT
>CM021104.1:670554043-670589398 GCA_007115665.2 Sequoiadendron giganteum
CAAGAGAGGTGACCAACTACTGAGTGTGAGTCATATGGTGAGAAGCACCAGAATCTAAAATCCAAGTGGACCCATAGGTTGATGCTCAAGCAGTGAGACTTGCTACTAGGATATCAATCTTGGCCATTTAAGTTACCAAAAACCCTCCCACCAATCGAGGAACTGTAAATGCTAGTAAACCTCTATTACTGTTGCTTTCATCCACTGGTCTCATGTCTAGAAGCCTTGAGTATGAGACCTCGTTAAGTATAATGCGGCCAACATATACATTTTTTTGTTATCTAATTTTGAAAAGGACTAGACTTCACATAAATATTTTTATCTACTTTCAAAAAGAAATTAAATTTCATTTCTAATAGTAGAGACATCATCAGATGGAGAAATGTGAAAGGTAAAAATATATCCACCATTTGCGGGCACCTACAAAAAAATAAAATAGGATCCGTCATTTGGTCTAAGGCGTGATCAAAAGAATGGGCATTCATAGGCATTGTCTTGTGATGTTGGGTTTGCGCACGGTTTTTCTAAGCTTATGTTCTTTTCTTTCCTGAAATAGGCATGGAGGAAGTCATGGAATTCAATTCTACACCTGCCGACTGCATTTGAAATTCTTTTGATGCCTTTTTAACATATATTTGTGCAGGTCTTACAACCACTGTCAGTTGTTGAAATTGCACTAATAGTTTATCTCCAGATCATTAATATTCTACTTTGGTCGCTGCTTATGGTCTCCTCTCATCTTTGTGCGTAGCTAGCAGGAAGATAAAGGATTCCAAGATATTAACTCTTACATTGGGTCTTCATCTTGGAGTGTCATGTTTTCTGATTAAAACTCAATGGTTGTCTTTTACTCACTGTCCTAACTCTGTCATTAGTTTCCATGTGCATACAAATTGAGATAATATGAGTTGTATAGATTCACTGTATCTTCCTTAACCGCATTTAGCTGAACACCATTGGTTTGTTTACTTAGTTATCCTTTTGTGGCCTTTATGGTATGTGTCATGTCCAATAGTTTAGCGCCTTACTTGAAGCATCATGTCGAACACTAACATAATACCTTCAAGTATAGTGGTTACACTTACCTGCGATATCTTCATAAATGGTTGTCAATACAAGTGTCCAATCCAAGAGCCACCCGATGTAGAAGCTTGTGAGCAGTATCTTGCCATTAATTATGCTAGAGTTGAATTAAGAGAATTGGTGAACTCAGTGTATGAGTCTTCTTTCTCTTCTTAGGGAAGTGTGTATGAATCTATGTTATATTCGTACTATGCATCTCAAGGTATTGTTGATTACTTGTTGATTTTTGGTGCATGTGGACTTCATTTTATCTTCCCGACTATTAATTTTGTTGTCACAAGTCTTTGATAATAAGTGGTTCTCCTTGAAAATATTTGATTACATTTCATTTGGTGTCTGCCTATTATACATCTACTCTTTTAAAGTTAAAGGAAAGTTGCATCTTACTTAGCATTCGATTGTTTTAGTCTCCCAATGTCATTAATAGGAGAAAATGAGACATTTAAAATCTGTTGCAAGATACCAAGATTATCTATGATTATCAAGATCTTTCAAGATATGATTGCCACATAATATAGGTACCCAATGCACTTAAAGTATGATTAAACAAAATAAAAATAGAAACAAATCAAACCTTTATATGCATTTAGTTCTTCAATTTTGAAATATTGAAAAAAAAAAAGGGGGGAGGCTTTTCCCATTGATAGGTTAGAACTTTCTTTAAAATTCTTTGAAAATAAAGTTTCTTAGAAATGTTGGATCCATTATTTCAAAGCCATGGGCGCTTTCTTGATTTTTTATATGATTTAGGGATGAATGTTTAGTTCAATTTTATAACTCGTTTTTCACATAATTACTTCTTTTTCCCATAGGAGTAGGGTTGACAGCAAGGTTGACATCAAGATTGAAATTGGAGGATCGACTTTGGAATCAAGCACAAACAAAGGCGAATGGGGTGGAGTTGGAGACTTTTTTAGAAATCGATATTTGAAAAAATCATTTTTAAATGCTTGTTTTAACAATCTAGAGCTTCCATTTTCTACTCTCGTTTTCTATTTTAACTCAATTCACTTTTCAATTCAGGCTAAAAATCAATGAATAATTTGGTCTTTTTCAAAGTTAGTTAAAAGGAGTCTTAGAAATCTATTAGATTTTTATTTGGACTTAAAATTGAACAAAGAAGCTTTCACATCTCTTTTGGTGCTTTTAAAATGAACTCATCACTGCTTTGAGTTATAAAATAAACAAGTGTTTGTCATGTTTTGCAATATTTTTCACAAATTAACATCATTCGGAATGAGTATGCACTTCTCTCGTGCTTCACAGTGATCTTGAGAATCAAAATCATTTAAATGGTGATATTAAGTTGTCAAAAAGATTGGCTTCATATTTCAATTTGGAAACTTAAAATTCAACAAACTTGTCTAGTGTGAGAAAAAGGCACTGCGAGTGTTCTCTCTTTGTTCACGCAAACAAAGATGATCAAACTATGAATGCACTTATTCACTAATGTATACCTTTAGAGGGCCTGCCTTGGTGGGGAAAAGTACTCACCCCAAGGGAACGACTCAAGCGGTAATGGGCTAAAGCCAAGCTCTTCCAAACCACTATATAAATTTGTGTTCATGGTGAAATCCATCGACAATGGGAAGTGGTGCATGATAAATCTCCCCCAGTATCTTCATGATGTGTAAATCCCTTGTTCTAAGGGTTGGGAGATCTCTCACAAGGATTTTATCATTGCACCCCCTAAACTGGATGCCCTTACTACAAACCTTTCTTTAGAGGCCAAAAAATACCTTATATTTGTTGGTGCAAGAGGTCATGTCCTCTGAAGCCGCCCCACATACACATGCAGTTATGTCATAGAGACAAAATATGCCATGGGAGATTCATGGGTACTAATGCTTGGCAGACTCGAGAAGTGTGTGCACTGTAAGGGGGATCCTGTGTGGTCAAGCATCTAGTCATTCACACATAATATGTGCAGCTAGATTTATTCAAGTGGGAACCTGACAAATATTGCATTTTTCTAGCCTAGGTTTGTACATGTGCTTGGAATCAAAAACAATTTTCTTGGATTCAAAACATTGAAAAACAAACATTCACAAAGAGATTGAAATTTCAAACCCCTTCGAGGAAACAAATATCCTTGATGAATTCAAGTACTCTTGCTTTCCCTAGGGATCATATCCTTAGAGGTTTCTAAGTTCTTGGATTTTATCATCATTTTTTTTCACTAAGGTTAAACCTAGGAGACTTTTGCCCTAATTTCCTTGATTTCCACATAATGGACCTTGTGGGATGAAAAAGAAAGTGGGACATTAGACATACAGTTTGAAACATAATCAAGCAAGTTCTTTTGGTAAAAAGAATACACTAAGGAAAGAAAAAGGACAAATTGAATTACCCATGTGTTTTCTAAAATGATTTCTCGCAAGATCAAAATCCCAAAACCAAAGTTCAAGAAGCCTAGTCTGAAATATCGTGAGGAGCATCTTGAGAGACTTTTCAAATTTAGAGAAATATTGGTTTACAACTTTTACAAGAAAGCTTCAAGAAAAAAATCCTGAGTTGTATGCATTCTACTATCAACATAATCCTAATCTTTTTGAAAGGTTTTCTTTTCTCACATAGGAAGTCAAGCGTGTTCTTCAAAATTGAGGACTTGTAAGAAGAAGTCTTATCTAGGTCTAGTTTAGGATCAAATTCAATCACTTTCATCCATCTCTCAACCATCAAAATCAGTCAAAAATCACCTCACCAACAACTCTTGGAAACTTTGTAAACATCTTTAATGCTAAAATTTTAGGCAAAATCAAAACCACTTTGTTTTACTTAACACACCTAGTCAAACCATCATCTTATACACGAGTTTTCTCTAGGATAACACAATTTCCTAGGGTTTACGAGTTCATCTTGTTTGGCTTAACGCACTTAGCCAAATTATCAAATCATCACCTCGTTTGAATTAACACACGTAGTCAAACCATCCTCTTATGTACAAGTCCACTCTAGGATAACATAACTTCCTAGGGTTTACAAGTGAATTTATCACATTTTGTTTGACTTAAAAAATTTAGTCAAACTATCAATCCAATCACAATCAATCAAAGTGATAAAAAGCTTAGCATTTCCTTCAAAGTTTCTTTAATAGTTCCATTCATCCATATCGCTCATCTTTCATTTATCTCATCCTTGCCATCGCTTTGATCCTTCAATTATCCTAGTTCTTCGCTTCTTTAAACCTCAGGTTTAGACCAATCTAAAGGATTATATGTTCATCTCTTACATTCTTGAAAATTGATCTTCATTTTATGGTTCAAAATCGATCTCAACACAAGAAGAACATGGAGCAAAACAAAGAAACATCCATTTCAAGAGATTTAAGAAAAGTTGAAACAACGTTCAATCCGATGATAACAATTGAACTCACAATCAATCTACCTCAAATGCCTCAAAGTTCTCAAGACGAGGGTCATATTGAGGACATCATTGACAATAGAATGACACAAGAAGAAATTCTATAAATAGTGTAAAATCCCAAGAGTCACCGAATTGTGAGTACCATCCTAAAGTTGTATCCATCCCCATACATGTTAGAGTTAGCAAAAGAAGGGGCTAAAATACCTTCTGAATTTGACGTAAGAACCCTTGTGGAGAGGTCTCTCAGCATTATGCCTTCACCTACATCCACACTTCCACTTTAAAATATCACTCAAGACATCTTCCAAATCATATCATCTATCGTTTCAACCCCGCCAATTGTTAACAAGGGAAGTGCCATGTTTCACGAGCTTCAAAAACATCATCTTATGAACAACCGAGGGTTGAATGTTGGCACTACATCAGATCAATCCATCCTGATAAATCCATTGCACCCTTATGTCTCGCTCACATTTCATGCAACACCGGATTATCCCCTCGACATGAAAACTTCTCTCCCTATCTCACAAGGAGAATGTGACTTGTTTGGAACTGGAGGAGTCTTGGATCCCTCATCATCATTTTCAGGGATTGCACCACCCATCTTTCCACCCTTATCGCTCGCGTCTGCATCATCACTTGGGATGATCCTTCCTCCTCTTCCCACCATCAACCATTCAAATCAGAGCACCTTATTGAATCCACCAGCTATGTCATCTATACCACAACAATAGATGACATCCATACAACCTACCACAATGATCAATAGATTTTCCAATCCTCAAAGTATTATTTCATAAGGACCAAGTATCTCGATCACACCATCCATAGCTCAAACTTCGATCATTAACACGACCGTTTTGCTCATTAGAATGGTTGGAATTCTTCCAAATCCACCACCATTACCACCAAGGAAAAATGAAACCAATTCATTCACCATGATGTTGCAAGCTGCTCAACAAGCTGTCGAGCAAAAAGCACTTCAAAATCAGCAAGTTGCACAATTAGTTGCTCAGCAAGTGCAAGCACAACTAGTTGTACAATAGGCCACACAAGCCCAAGCCTTGTTGCAACAACAACAAGCTACATAGGCAGCTCAATCCACACAAGTTGCGCAATCCACACATGCCACTCAAATTGCACATGCAATCCTTCAAGCACACGCTCAAGAATGAGCACAATTCCAAGCTCAGCAAGTGCAAGCGCAAGCATAGTACCAAGCTCAATTGCAAGCACAAAAAGAAGTGTATCAACAAGCTTTGCAAGACTACCAATTATAGCAACAATATTACCAACAATAAGCATTGTTGGCACAACAACAACATGACCAACCAAAAGTGTTGTTGGCACAACATCAGCAACAACATGACCAACAACAGGCATTGTTGGCTCAACAACAAGCACAGGAATCACTTGCTCAGCAGAACTTGCAACAAAACCACATCAACATCCCATCTATCAATCACACACCTCAGAACATATTCACCCCACCTCCTAATCCACAAGGTGACATGACAACAAAAATCAAACTATTCTCATAGTAAGTGCTAGATCTTCAGTCTAGGAAGATAGTCAAGACACCGAGCAACTTGTGCCCTTATCAATTTGATAGAAGCTTGGAAATGGTACCATTCCAAAAGGGATTTGAAATCCCCAAATTCAATAAATATCATGGGATGGGAAACCCTAAAGATCACATGAGTGAATTCCAAGTACATTGCATGGAAGTCGCCTACAATGACACATATCTAATGCGGCTATTTCCTCAAAGCTTGGCTAGTGATAGTATGGAATGGTTTTCTCATTTGCCTACGAGAATCAAAACCTTTTGAGAAATAAAACATGCTTTCCTCCAAAATTACGCATTCAAAATTTATGTGGATGTTAGTTTGGAAGAACTCTCGGTGCTCAAATAGAGTAAGGGAGAATCATTCACCGCCTTTCTCCAACAATGGCGATTGAAAGCTAATCAAATTAAGTGGGCCATGCCAGAAGAGCAACAATATTGTACCATCATCACTAATATAGAAAAAACCTTCACATTCAATTTGAAGATGTAATGCATCATTATGTATGATCAACTGATCCCCAAGGCGGTCACTATTGAATGAGCTCTTGTTACACAAGGGGGCACACCCACTTATCATGAACATAAGGATAGTCGGCCATCCACTAGTTTCAATGACAAACCTCACACATGGGCGAAGAATAGAAATATCACCAATGATGGCATAGTGGATGCCAAATTTATCATCAGTGCACCCAAGAAAAACAATCAAATGCAAAATCGCCAATCGTAGAACAAAAACTGAGACAATGTGCAAAAAAATGTGGTAAACCAGCAACCACCCAAAAACCAAATGAATAATCTTAATAATCAAGGAGGACCACCTCCATGAAACAAGTTCCCCCCCAAACCGAAATTCACAACCCTTGGGGAGTCAATTGAGTCCATCATGAAAAATTTGTTCAATGAGAACATCATCAAGGTCCCCACCCATGATAATTATAGCGCACCCTAGGTGAAACAACCATGGCATAATGAAAACCTCCTTTCTGAATTTCACAAAGTCAAGGGACACACAAGTGCCAACTGTATGAAGTTGAAAATATCATCCAGGATCTCATTGAGGACAAGATCATCAATGTCGAACAACTGACGAATAATCAAGACCTCAAGATATACACCAATCTGATGCCAAATCATAATCAAGGGAATAATCAAGGAAATAACAAAGGGAAGAAAAAGTACACTCGTGCAAACCATGTTTATGAAGACATTGTCGCATGTGTAGATGAAATGGTTAGTTTCATTAACGTTAGAGGAGTTGACGCTGATTGTTGAGTCATCACATGCAACAAAAAGCTTACTATTGCAGGGGCATCGCAGCCATCTAAGACCCCCATTTCAAATACAAGAGTTATTCCCTATGATTACAATGTTATTGACCAGCTGAAGAGAAACCCCACACAAATCTCCATCATGGAGTTGTTAAAAAATTCTTTTGCCCATAGGAAAAATCTTGATGAAGCATTAGAAACATCCACCATCTCTTCCACCCTTGACATGGATCAATTTCAGGCTATGATTGGAAATATCGTCACCCAGAATCTCCTAACATTCTCTGATCAAGACTTCCCCCCCCCCCAAAACCATCTCATAACTACACACTCCACCTTCAAGTGCTGGTCCATAAAAGTAAAGTTAAAAGAGTCATGGTGGATGGAGGTGCAAGCCTAAATATTTTCTCTCTCAAGCTTATAAAGAACTTGGGATTCGTTGAGGATTCCATTAACAAGAACAAGAGCATCACAATAAGGGTGTATAATTATCAAGAAAGAGTGTCTCAAGGCACTATTAAAATCCTGATCCAAGTGGGACTAGTAACCATGGAGACTACCTGTCAGTACCTCGACCTCGACTTACCATATAACATCCTCTTGGGATGTCCATGGATCCATGGAATGAAAGTAGTAGCCTCGACATATCATCAATGCATCAAGTTCTTGCACCAAAATGAGGAGGTCACTATACATGGGGATCCCGAACCATTCGCCTACTGCAAAAACTTGGAAGCCAAGTCTTACAAAATCCCCCAAGTGCATAAAAATGATGGAGGCCCATCCACTGCATACATTGACCCAGCTAACCTCACCTCCACTTCTACGATAGAGACACCCGCCATCCCTAACATATCCAAAACCAAAAAAATGATCTAGGACAACGGATGCGTAGACTATAGAATGAAGAATAATGCATTTGTTGTAGGAGAGTTACCACAATCTCCTAGGTCGCATGGGCAACCTCAACCAGCTGAAACACCTATCCACACTGTTAGGGCAGACCCTTCTAGATTCTGTCATTGGGGGGATCTCAGTTGAGAAAATGTGGATGGGGGAGACATCTCAAATAGATTATACCAATATAAAAGGCCCACCCTCACCCTTCCCATGGATGAAACTAACAGAGGGTTGCAAATGATGTTTTGTATGGGCTATAATAGAAACCAAAGCCTTGGAAGGAACAGTGATGGACGACTGGAGCCCATCATTGCAGAAAGAAGAATGTGGAACCTTGGCCTTGGATCTACTCCCTCGATTATAACCATATGTGGTAGAGGTACTCCTAGTATGGTAGTTAGATCCTCCCCTCAAGTTTCGGCAACTACCCTTAGACCACCCGTATGCATAGGCATCCCACTTGACAACTTCACCTTTGATGTCACTGATGTCTGCGCCAATAGTGATGATGATGATACCATATTAGGCCTACCCATGTTGTTTGAGGATTCCTCCTTACTTGTGATTAGTGCCTCACCCACTGAGTCAAACCAAAAAACCCACCAAATCACCTTAGTATACCCTCAACTCATCGATCATGACCAACGAGGACTGCCAATTCTAGACTCATTCAAAAATGATGAGGCTCTCTCGGAATTCATGGGAGTAAGGGATACAGTTTCGTGGGGGATCACAAGGCAGGTTTTTACATCACTTGAGACACCCAGGCATACTATAGGGAGATGATTGAGTTCTTCAGTCGCAAAAGAAAAATATAGAGAATAAGGGTATGTGCAGAATCATGATGGGCCAAAAAGTGGCGATATCTAAGTGATATGATGACCCATGTGGCTGACGACCTTTTTTTTATGCAAAATTGATGAAACAAAAAGGGTTTTAAAGGAGATTCTCAATTTTCCACCAATTTAAATTATACTTTACTTTGAATTTAATAAATTATTATTATTCATTTTCTATTTGAATTATGATTGAATTCTTGATTGATAGGTGTATTGAAAAAATCTATAACTTTCAAATGCTATCACATTTTTTGAATCCGAAATATTTATCACATTTTATGCTTCACATACTATAGGATTAGTAAAATAAAAAATTTCATGAAGTTTGGACCAAGTTAAGGTGGTTAGACATACAATTTTTTATACTTTTTTAAAAAATTAATAAAAAAATCATAATTAATTATTTACTTGGAAACAAATTACAAAAAAATATGCATCACATCTGGACATGACTCCCCTACTTATATCTAAAATCTTATAAAAAAATATTATCATTTTATTGTGGTTAGGGTGGTCAGACATACACCTATTTCTTATTTTTTCCCTAAAATTTAAGTACTGCTGCATTAAAATTTCAAAATTTCACCAAACAGATTTAAAAAAAAAACATAGTAGTTTAGAAACTACATTCAATTTTCTACATATTATATTGTTATACATTTTTGAAATAATATAGATAGCTTATTCAAATTTTTACATCAAGTTGCCTAACTCTGATTTTCTAAATTTTATTGCCACTTAAGGGCCTATTTTTTCCATGATGCTCTTGCACATACCTATAAGCTCAAAGTTATTGAGTGAAAACCATATTGTGGCACTCTCTAATCACAGAATAGTAAAAACAAAGGACAGATCCAATTTTTAAAATCTCTCTGAGGCATCGGAGGATGAAGGATTCAATCTCCCCCCTACTGCAGTACATCAAGAAAAATCAGCAGTCCTAGCAAAGCAGTATAATCTTGTTAACTTGGGAATGGAGGTAGCACCACAAATCACTTTCTATGCTGAGTCTCTCCTAATATAGGAACAAGAACTGCTAGTAGCATTTCTGAAAGAAAGGAAGGTAAATTTTGCATGGACCTATGCTAACATGCCAGGTCTGGATCCGGAAGTGGTGGTTCATCATTTAGTTGTTTACCCTGGAACTAAGCTAGTTAGAAAAAAGTTAAGAAAAATGCATCCCTAGATAGCCTTGCTAGTCAAGGTAGAGTTATAAAAACTCCTAGATGTTGGCTTCATATGCCCGATTGACTATCTAGAATGGGTATCTAATCTTTTACCAATCTCAAAACTAAATGGGGGCATTCGCATGTACACGGACTTCAGAGACCTCAACAAAGCAAGTCCTAAGGATGATTTTCCACTACCCAACATTGGTATGATAGTGGATATGACGACCGGACATGAGATGCTATCACTGATAGATGGCTTCTTGGGATATAACCAAATAATGATTGCAAAAGAAGACTAACATAAGATAGCATTCACATGTCCTTGGGGCACCTACTGCTAGAATTTGATACCATTTGGGTTAAAGAATGTAGGGGCTACATACCAAAGAGCCATGACACCGATCTTCCATGACATGATCCACAAAACAGTTGAAGATTATGTGGATGACATATTGGCTAAATCAAAGAAGAGGCAAGACCACATAGCGACCTTAAGTGCAATTTTTGACTGAATGGAAAAATACAAGGTCAGGCTCAACCCAAAGAAATGTGTCTTTGGGGTACAATCTGGAAAAATTTTGGGCTACATAGTATCAATGAGAGGGATGGAAGTGGATCCTACAAAATTAAAATCAATCCTTGATATGGAAGCACCAAGAACACTGAAACAACTCAGAGGACTGCAAGGAAGACTCTATTCCATCTGGAGGTTCATAGCACAACTAGCAGATAAATAGATTTCCTATTCACATCTTCTCCATGAGGGAGTAGTGTATAGGTGGGACAAAAAATGTGAGCAAGCATTCAAAAATATCAAGGAATACCTACTTACGTCACCTATGTTGATGCTACCCATTGTAGGAAAACCATTGATTCTATACATCTTAGCAACGACGGTTGCCCTTGGTACCCTTTTAGCCCAACATGATGAAAAGGGAACCAAGTGGGCCATTTACTATATTAGTAGAAAAATGGTGGGCCATGAGCTCAATTACACATCAATAGAAAAATATTTTTTGGAAGTGTTGTTTGCAGCCCAGAAATGCAGACACTATATGCTAGCTCATCAAATTAAGCTAATTGCCAAGGTAGAACCCCTCAATTATCTATTGTCAAAAGCAATGCTTACAGGCAGAATGGCTAAATGGGTTCTGATACTATCTGAGCATGATATTGAGTATGTAGAGTGAAAATCGATCAAGGGACAAGTCATTGTGGATCAGCTAGCAGAGGCTCCAATATATGCAGACAACCCACTCATATCAGAATTTCTAGACGAATCCCTTTTCAATCTCGATGCAGCCAATCATTGGAAACTATACTTTGATGATTCCCACACACAACATGGATCGGGAGCTAGTGTATTCTTCATCAACCCCCAAGGGGATTATAAAACAGGATCTTCCAAGTTAGCATTCCCCTGTACAAACAACATTGTAGATTACGAGGCTTTAACCATAGGTCTCAAGATTGCATCACAGTGGTGAATCATGGCATTAAAGGTTTATGGAGACTCACAACGTATCATAAATCAAGTCAACGGTTAATACCAAACTAAGGATGATAAACTTACACCATACAAGAAGGTTGTAGAAAGTCTCAAGGAATCATTTATCGATATCACCTTTGAGTAGATATTGAGGGAAAACAACAGAGAAACTGATGCCATGGCAACGATTGGATCCTTGCTAGATATCCCTCACAATGTCTCAAAACATGAATTTTTGGTACAAAAGCTTCTCATACCCATGTTCAAGGTACCAGAGTTAGAATATGCAAGCGAACTCATTGTTTCTGGTGATCTTTGGTATCATTACATCTACACCTATTTGAGATTAGGAGTCCTCCTAGCCGACATTACCTCGAACCTCAAGTGAACCTCTGTTAAAAGGTCCTTGCGATTTTTCATCCTAGGAGAAAACCTCTTTCGTAGAAGCATCGATGGAACCCCATTATGTTGCTTAACCTGAGGAAGCCTTGACTGATTTGACTGAGGTACACAATGGCACTTGCAGTTCACACTCAAATGGTATGACCTTGGTCAAGAAGTTACTAAGAACCGGATACTACTAGCCGACAATGGAAAGAGAGGCACATGACTTTTTTAGAAGGTGTCTACAATGCCAGTAGCATGGAGACCTCATGCATACACCAACTCAAGAATTACATCCCATTGTTACACCTTCGCCCTTTTCCCAGTGGGGGTTCGATCTCATAGGTAAAATCTCACCCACCTCATCTAATAGCCATAAGTTCATCATCACTGCCACAGAGTATTTCATAAAGTGGGTCGAAGCAATCCCCATGACATACATCACTAGAAAGGAAATATCCAAGTTCATCCTAAACTACCTCATTTATCAATACCGTGTTCCCCAATCCATTATCTTTGATAATAGGACACCTTTCAAGAATCAGGATGTCCATGACTTATGTGAAAATTTCAAAATCCAGCACCGCTTTTGCACCCCATATTACCCACAAGGCAATGGCCAGGCATAAGCTACCAACAAGACCATTCTAAATATCCTTAAGAAAACAATCAATGACTCTGGTTGTGACTAGCATCTGTAGTTAAATCCCAACTTATGGGCCTACTGCACCAACATCTACATGCCAATAGGTGCCACCCCATTCTCCCTAGTCTATGGATCATAAGCCATCCTCCCTATTGAGATCAAGATTCTGTCACTTAGGATATGATTGCAAAACCTCATCACAAATGAGGAATACAGGGTTACAACATTGAATGAGCCGAAGTTACTAGATGAATGATGCATGGACACCCTCAATCATCTATAGGTATATCAGAATCGCCTAAAACGCAACTACAAAAAGAAGATCAAGCAATGCACCTTCCAAGTCGGTGACCTTGTACTAAAAGAGAACCAAAATAAATGTACCAAACCTGGATAACAAAGGAAAGTTTGAACCCAACTAGCTGGGACTTTTCATCATCATCGCAAGCTATAAAATAGGGGCATATTATTTGTCAACACCAGAGGGAAAGCCTCTGTAGGATCCCATGAACAATTGTCATCTCAAAAAGCTACCTAAATCTTGCAAGGTATAGAATTGAAAAATACAAAAAAATCAGAAAAATGTCATGAGAAAATGGTTACCTTGATGAAAACCCTGCAAACATGCATCTTGGTGACACCAAAAAAAAAAAATGCAAAAATCCAAAAAAAGTCAGAAAAAGGATTGAAAACAGTAAAGAAAAAAAAAATCGTCCCCTAGTGAAAACAACTTCAGTGACACTTTGGACAAGTACCTTGTTTAAAACCTGGAAAACAAGCACCAAGTGTAAATAAAGCACTCTCTATCCACCAAGATTTGCATGAATCACTAATCCATTCCATCACATTTCATTAATCATCCATACATCCATCTGCTTGCATCCATATCATAGCCTGAGCTAATGCCCATATCATCTTCCACCATGTAGTACTACTTGGCATATTCCTAAGGTTAGTTTGTCTTGCCTTTATCGAAGTAGTCTTTTGCCTAAATGTTGGGGGCATGTCCTTGAAACTATCAATGGATCAAATTTGTGTATATCTTTTGTGCTCTTCCTGAAATTCATCAGAAAAAACCAAAAACATCCAAATCATCAAAAATAAAAAAACATGTCGAAATATCAAAAAATCTTCAAAAACTTCACCATTGAGTCTTGTCAGTCTTCCACCTTCTCTGAACTACATCATCTCTAAGCTTGAACGTAGGCACAGTTGATCTTTGATCATCCTGAGACAGTTAGGTTAGTACTTTAGGCGTCTGTTGCATTGGCAATACGTTTTCCCATCTATTTTATTGTTAGGTTAGTCCTTTAGGCATTCATCACATTGGCAATCCATTTTCCCATCCATCTTTTCATTGAGTCAGGTCTATTGTTAGTCGAACTATGTGGTCTCTGCGTGTATAACATAGGGAAGGCTAATCTATGGATTAGCTCTCGAGACCCCCAGTATAGGTCTCTAAGTTAGTCTCTTCGTCATAAATCTTGAAAATACCAAAAACATTGAAAAATGTGAAAATACCAAAAGCATTTGTAAAAAATCTCAAAAATTCCAAAAATAGCCTCAAAACATTTGAAAAACCCAAAATGGTGCATCCATTTCATCTCGCTTTCACCCGTGATTGTCATCACTCATAATAAAATTAGTCATTGCTTTCACCCTTCAGTGAGTTAGTTAGAAGCAAGTCTAGCAGGTTCAAAAGTGAACATTTTAATCGTCAGAGTCTTGAAAGTCTAGATCAATGAGTCAGCAAGTTGGTCAACTCGGAATATCAATAGCTTATCACCCAAATCAATCCCATAAAAACCCTGATCACAACATGTCCTAGGATGAATCTTTGCTGTGATGGACATAAGCATGAGGTACCTCATAGTAATTTAGCCTTGGCTAGCGGTACAAAGAACATTAGCTTGTTTATTTACTTTATCTAGTATTTTTGACTTATCTTTTTTTGCGCTCATTCCAAGGAACTCTCGATGATGCCTAAAAAAATCAGGTTTAGAGAGAAAGAAATGGGGCAATGATCATTATATTTTTATTTGTTGTGCTTGTTGGATATCCTTGTAAAATAACTTCATCATGCATACATTGTTTTGTTTGTAGGAAGGAGGTTCTAGGAAGGATGTTCTTATATTTTGGCCCACGATGTTTACAATATCTGAACTTAATTCTGAATAAGGTTTCGTTTGTCAAGTGTGAACAAGAGTACTCCTATCTGTTTGACGAGTCAAAGTCCATCACACTAGGTGCCACATCATCCTGGTTCTTAATACCTTAATGCATCACACCTATGTGTGTTATCAAACATAAAGAAGGGTATGCTTTTTATCTCTCCCATCCTTGGATAAGCAATACATGATCATCATTCATCATCATACCTAGTAAAGTTTCGACGACTAGTGGACTTATTGGACTCCTACATCTTCTTGGATCTAAGGGTTGATCCCTCTCATTCTTCTATCCTCTTTCACGCTCACAATTTATCCATCCTGCATCCTGCATAATCACGTCATATCATCATAGCACAACATCATCCATCACATCCATCTCATTTTCATAATCATTTAAGTTGTTTAGGACAATATAAATTTGTTATTCTAAGCATCTTCCAAACATCTTATTTCCATAATCATTATCATATAGATCATATAGTCTAACCATCCATACATCTATTTTGAACCTCTTTGTCGCGAGATCGACCTCAAAATTTTTGCTTGATCTTTCGGGGGGGAAATATACTAACATAAATATTTCTACTGGGGCATCTGAAAAAAAAAATCAGATTTTTTTTAAATTTTGATGTCAGTGGAATCATTATTTGAGCCAATGCAACTAGTACATTGCTTCAAAGAGGGGAAAAATGTAGACATGCAAAATATACACATGCATCTAATCATACTTCATTCAACGTTATTTCATCTATTAATTAAATAAACCAATTTAATTAATTCACTAAGTAAACTTATCTCTTTAATAAAATAAATCAAATTATTTAATTATCTCCTATAGTTCTTGATTTAATTAAATCACATATATCTAATTAAATCACTCATATGCATTTTCCTCTCATTTGATTTAAAACAAATACAAAAATTCAAATCAAATGTCATATCACCTAACCTCGTATTAGATTAATCAAATCTTGATTAATTTAATCTTAATCACCTAAAATCCTTTAGATACATCCACTTGCATAATAAATCATTTAAATTGATTTATTAAAACATTTATTTTCCTCACAAAGGCATATTCCCAAGGAATATGCCCTCATTAACTCTCCTATTTGAATTTTTTGGCCAAACACAATTCCCCCCAAAACCCTCAACCATATTCATGTATTTCCATTTTCAAATTTGAAATGGGCACATTAGCCAGAACTTGCACAAGCATGGGCCGATCCCATTGTAACAAGTGGCTCTCTCTCATTTGTTGGGTTTTAATGCCACATTGCTCAATCTTGGTCTCTCCTCTCTCAATTTCTCCTATAAATTCAATACCTCTTCTCTCATATTGACATCTACATCTTAGAGCATCCCCATTATAGGCAACTTGAGTTCATTATCATCTCATTGTCTATCATCTCATTTGGTTTAGCAAGAAAGGGCTTTATTCTACACAAAGGATAACACCAATTCACCATGGATTAGATTTGCATTCATGTTGATGTGATTTATTTAATTTTCATTATTGTTTCAATATCTCATTTAGCATGTTTAAAATAGATGCAATATTTCATGAGGATGTTAGATTTTTTATGTTTGTTTGATCATGGAGATGTATGATAAGAACTAACATTTTCAGATTTAGCATCCTACAATAACTAATATGACATTTTAAACATTGGATTTTATTGCCTAAAAGGTTTCTAAAAGCTAACGTGTTTTGTCTATATTTCTGCATTTTGAATACATTTCTATTTGACAGATAGTCCCTACAACTATTTGTTGATAATAAAATTAAAAATGCATACATAGAAATAAACATGATGCAGTCTTTTATCTATACATTTTGTCATTCTAGTAATAATTTCTTTTTTTATCTCCATATCTAATTGCATTCGTATTCAAGTTTTTTCATGTCTTCTTGTTTATTTTAAATGGCTAATCTTGAATCGATAGACTCACTAGTGCTTCATGAGTCTTGATGGTTTGTGATAGGCATTATAATCACTAACCAGTTACATTCACTTTCATTAAGACTCTGATTTGTTTGTTATAGACGAAACAATACATGAAATTCTTCAACCTTTTTCATCCTTCTTGGAAATAAAATAATAATCTCATGTGTTGTTCCATGTAACAAACAACAAAGCCTTAGCCTTTGTATTTTTTGTTTTCTATATATTCCATCATATATTCCATGAGGTGGAACATATTATCTTTGAGGCCTTTTGTCCATTATTTCATGTGCCTTGCCTATGCTGCCACATTACCACACAGGTTACCTTCATTTGCAATCCACTATGTGCATATCCTGCAACCATTTCATTTCGCAAGTTGACATCTCATTGAGGCATTTTGTCAAAGAGTTTTGGTGCCTTTTCCATGTCTACCAGGGCAACTATAAAAAGAAAATTTGGTATGCACGCCCACACATGCAACCAGTCACAATGAAGTTTGGCCTTACACCTCTCAATCCAAATTTTCTTAAAAGTTCCTAAAGAATTTTCCATTTTAAACTGAGAGGGTGCGCACAGCCTATTGTCCAAGAGACCGCATTTCTTTGAGTCCTTCTGTCAAATAGTTCATGTACCCTTAATGTGCTTCTTGGAAGCATTCTATCTAAAAATTCATATGCCTATTCTATACTTCCCCATTTTTGCATGCATGTCTAAATTTGGCATCGAGTCGTGTTTATCTGCCAAGTAATTTGATCGCCTTGTCTTATGATTGAATTGACATGAGGAACAAAGGCAGTGCGTGTAAACTCGAAAGTCGCGACCTGCAAATGAAGACAATGCATTACCCAACATTCATTGTAAGCCTCCTAGCTGCCACGTTAAGGTCTGTAATAGAGTGTCTGGGCATTAGTAGCAAGGATGTGAGATTCTGTTAGTAGGGAAGCACAACCCTTCACTTCATTTTTTTTTATATTGTGTAATGTTCATCTTTAGGCAGACAATTAAAAAAATATGAGAAAAGGCTATTGTACTCACACTGAAAGGATGAGATGTATCTCTTTATTTCTGTTGAAATTGAAAAGAATGGATGTCTAACTCTTTTAGCGCCATATCTAATAATTTAAATACCTTAGGTTTGGTTGGTGTTCCTACGTATTGATCATTATGAAGCATTGTTCTTTAGATGTGGATTTTGATACCTCGCTTAATATTCCATCACAAAGGCATCCCACCAACACTGTGGCGATGACCAAACAGAGTGTCTATAGCCGCATCATTGTCTCCTTGAAGATTTTCCTTGTGTGAGGAGTTAATCACCTTGATTATAATTTAAATTTGGATATCTTGTCTGGCTTTGACTTGAGAGGATGCTGCAATACATGAGTGCAGTAAGGATAAAAGTTGGAACTCAACACCCAAAAAGATATGTTTCATCGAGTTAATTGAGAGCTCCCTTTGGAGGTTTTCTGCTACTCCTATTCCTATTGTCTGGCCTCACCTGCCATTTCAAAGTGGTTGGATTTGCACATAGCCTAATTACTGGAGTATTATCTTCAAGATAGCCTTGATGATAGTTTATATGACTTCTCCATGTTGTCGCACTATTAAATAGTTCATGTGACTTGTCTAGGTTCTCATAGTTTCTGTCTAATAGACTTCAGGCTTGGCATGAAGTGTAGAGTCGAGCAATCAATGCATTTCATCTCTTTTAGACTCGAAGCTGGAGAAGACTGTTGGATGTGAAATATTCATCTACCAATGGTGTTTACTTCAAAGATTCTTACATTTTTTTGATAAGTCTTGTCTTTGCACACGAGCCAAATCTTCAATCCATGGGACCAAAATCTTGTTGCAATATGAATCACTGACAATCTGGTAGCATTTAATTCAATTGTGATTTATATATGTTTTATGTCTAAATCAACCTCCAGTACAGAGTCAACATTTAAAGTGGTGGGTGAACCTATGTTTAAAAGGTTGATAAAGCATGTGGATTTCAAATTTTACATTTAATCCTCTGTCATGTCAAGTTTCTCCATTGACCGATATATATGTTTTCAAACTTAACATCCATTCTTATTTTAGAAATCATTTTTCTTTCTATAAGTCCGAAAATTGTGATTTCTATGTAGGAAACTAACAGTTCAAATTTATGGAACATTTACTATTCTTTTTTTAGCTATACCAATCAGGTCGACATTCCCACTCAGAAGTAATCAAAGGTTAGATTAGGCATGCTTTTTTGGAGTGCACATTTTCAATCATTTAACGCTTTATCCTTGGATATTAGAATTTATACTCTTCTCGGTGGTTGGTGGTTGTGCATCGTTCTTTTAAATTCTAATGCACTTGAAGTTTTGGCTTTTATCGATTTTTAAATGCTAACCATTCGGTTAATGCTTTATCTCCTATGTTTGTTGTTACATCGAATTTTAAATCATCCTAGGATTTGATTTTAGCATACAAACCAATTGCACATTGATTGAATCATAAATACGATTGCCTTTAAGATTTGATTATCTAGGGGTAGCTGAGTTTTCTTTTGCAGAGTTTTTCTATTAGTCAAAAATATTTTGGGACTATTCTAATGATTGTGTTTGGAGGGTGTCTAATAAATCTAATAATTTTGGAGACTTAACTGTACTTATTTGTGTATTCCAATAGTTCAATGAAATGGTTTCTTTTTTACACTTGATTTGTGTCTTGATTTATGCATTAAAACTGAAGGATTCACATTAATGAAATTTAAAGTTGTATATTGCATTAATTTTTGTGTTAAATCTTATTTTTGACAATCTTGTACTGTTTACGGGTTGGCATCAAAATTGGGCATTGAACTTAAATAAACGCAAGCGAATTCACAAAGGTGAATTGGACATTCAACTTGAAAGAGAGTTTTTAAATGCTAATTGCAATTTTCTAGAGCATCCAATTATTGCTTTTGTTTTCTCTTTTACACCAACTAGATCAATTTGGGTTTAAAAGTAATCGATGATTGATTTTTTTCAAAATTGGTTAAAATTTGAACCTTAGAAACATGCACTAGAATTCAATTTGGTGTAAAAATGAACAATCAACTTCACACTTGGATTTTGGTGCTTAAAACGAACACATCACTAGTTTGAGGCTTAAAACGAACTTGTGCTTTCATTACTTTGTAATATTTTCCTCAATTCATGTCATTCAAATACGTATGCACTTCTCTCGCACTTCACAATGATCTTGAAACCAAAAGTGATTTAGTGACATTGATTGTCTAAAAGGTTACCTACACACTTCAATTTGGGCATTTTAAAATTGAACAAACCTTGTCTAGTGTGAGAAAAAGGAATTGCGAGTGTTCTCTCTTTGTTCATGCAAACAAATATGATCGACCTACAAATGCACTTACTCGCTATTGTGTACCTTTAGAGGGCCTTCCTTGGTGGGATAAAGTACTCACCCCAAGGGAATGGCTCAAGCGGTAACGGGCTAAAGCCAAGCTCTTCCAAACTGCTATATAAATTTGTGTTCATGGTGAAAGCCATGGACAATGGAAAGCGACACATGATAGATTTCCCCTAGTATCTTTATGATGCGTAAAGCCCTTTTTCTAAGGGTTGGGAGATCTCTCGCAAGGAATTTATCATTATACTCCCTAAACTGGATGCCCTTACTACAAGATTTTGTTTAGAAGCCAAAACTCCTTTATATTTGTTGGTGTAAGAGGTCATGTCCTTTGAAGCCACCCCATGTATACATGCGGTTTTTTTGTAGAGATGAAAATTATGCCATGGGAAATTCATGGGTGCTAATGCTTGGTTGACCTAAGAAGTGAGTGCCTTGTAAGAGGGAGCCTATGTGGTCAAGCATCTAATCATCCGCACCGAATATGGGCAGCTAGATTTATCCAAGTGGGAACCTGACAAATATTTCCTTTTTCAGCCTAGGGTTGTACATGTGCTTGGAATCAAAACACTTTTCTTGGATCCAAAATAGTGGAAAATAGACATTCATAAGATCCTTTAAATTTCAAACCCTTGAGGAAGCAAATACCATTGGAAAATTTCAAGTGTTATTGTTTTCCCTATGGATTCTATCCTTATAGACTTCTAAACATTTGAATTTATATCTCCATTTGCTCACTAAAGTCAACAATAGGTAACCTTTGCCTTGATTTCCTTGATTTCTGCATAATACACTTTGTGGGATAAAGGGAAATTAGGACATTGGACATTCAGTTTGAAAAATATAATGAAGAAAGTGTTTGTGGTAAAAGGTACTTAATCTAAGCAAGATAAAAGATCAATTGAACCCCACACATGTGCTTGCAATATTTTTTCTTATGGTTTACCATACAAACATTGATCTTTTTCTTTGAAACAGTCTTAGGGAAAAGAATGTTCTTCATTACCTTGGTCTTGTAAACAAGTCATCTTTGGTTCTTCTAGGATCAATTCAAACATGCCACCCATTTCAAACATCATATCATTAACAAACTTTTGAGAACCTTGAAATATCATCCATGCTAAACTTAAAGGCAAAATCAACATCATTACATTTGACTTAATACACCTAGTCAAAGTTATCAATGATCTCGAACAAAATTTACCTTTAGGATAACACAACTTCCTAAGGTCTAATAGTTCACAATCACTTTTATTGGCTTAACACACTTAGCCAATGCATTCTCTTGAGCAAGTTTCTCTAGGATAAAATAGTTTCCTAGGGCTTACAAGTTCACCATAATCTTGTTTTATTTAATGCACCTGGTCAAACTATCAAAATAAATCCAAGCCTTAAAATTTTAGCATCACCTCTAAGATTTCTCCAAGATTTTCACTCATCTGCACCATCCACACCCTGTTTATCTCATCATCATCTTTTGATAATTAGACCTTCCTAGTTATCCTCTCTTTTGTGCCTAAGATTAAGATCAAACGATCTCTATTTTATGGTCCAAACAAGATCACAACACAAGAGGGACATGGAATATAAAATTGAGCCATCCATCATGATTAATCCAATTCAAACAAACTACACAAGTCTCACAATTCCAATTAATTTTCAAAACTTACATTTTTACAATCCACACATGGGATCAGTATCTCCTACAAATCTCAATGGTACAACAAATGTGATTTTTCCCAATCTAAATTTTGGAACATCTTTTCCTATGGTAGATTTAAATCAAAATAAAAACTTACAAATCTATCAACCAAACAATCAAGGCATGAGCCTTCCCCATTTACCAACCATCAATCAACCAAATCCAAGAAACACCCCCTTCATAAGTCAAAGCATCCTACCAAATCCTCCCATTATGCCATGGATATCATAACAAGAGATGGAAACCATCCAAGAAACCCCAAAGGTTAACACACCTACCATTCCTCAAGTGTCTCAAGGACCAAGAATCTCAATCGCACCATTCACCACTCAAACCTTGGCAATCGATGAGACCGTTCCGCTCACCCCAACAATCAAAACCATTCCTAAACCATCACCACCACTGCAAAAGCACAACACAACCAATTCATTCTCTATCATGTTGCAAGTTGCTCGCCAAAAGGCACTCCAATCCCAACAAGCCGCACAAGTTGCGCAAGCCACACAAGTAGCCCAACAAGCACAGGCTCAAGCTCAAGCCCAACACCAAACTCAGTAGATGCAAGCACAATTATGGGCACTATTGCAAGCAATCCATCAACAATTCCATCAACAAGTAGCACAACAATGAGCCCAACAAAATATTTGTTGGCACAACAACAGCTAGATCAACAACAAGCATTGTTGGCTCAGCAACAAACACAAGCATTACTCTCTCAACAAAGCTTGCAATAGATTCCCACCACAATTGTTGAAAAAAATGATTTGTCCATCGATGAACACCTTGAATATGTTTCCACCTCATCTAATGATCAAATAAACATACATCGGAATCCATTTTTTAGTCATGATCAAGACCCCTCCTACAAAGATCTATTTCAAGGAGTGTTGATGTTATTTGATCCGACATTAACCAAGATCCATCCACCAATGATCGTGTTGACAATGTCTCTACATCACCTAATGAGTTAGAGGATATATCTCAAGAATTTATTCCCAATCATGATCAACATCTTTCACCAAGATCTAGCAATGATCCTTTCCAAAACATTTCGAAATCCTTTGACCTCATGACATTGGAGAAACTTCTTATTCCTAATAGCAATGTCCAAGAAAACCTTGTAGACAATCCATCCTTTGAAATTGACCCATGTCAAGAACTTGATCCAAAGCATGTAAAAATTAATTCTTAAATAATTCAAGATCAAATTTTTTTATCTCCGAGATATTACAATTATTTAATGGGCACTCTTCTATCTATAAAAGATGTTGCAAATGATGATCACATCCATATAGCACATATTCCTCCATCTACCCATGTGATTCTTTCTTTGGATGGACACATAGATGATCTTCATTCAAAACAAGAGTCTCATACTCTTGACATCATTACCAAGGAACAAGAGTCTCCTAATCTTAACATTTGTACACATGACCAAGATATAGACAAATCTGGAGACATAGCAGAAACAAATCATGAAGAAGGATTCTACAAAAATTATGAATCAAAAACATACTGTGGACACCTAGCAGAAATGGGTCACAAAGAAGGATCCTATAGAAGTCATGAATCATAAAGACCCTGTGAAATGAATCATGAGGAAAAAATTTATACACTTCTTGAAGAAGCATTTCCATCTAATATGTCACAAACTCAAGCCAAAGATATCAATCAGGCATTCATCCCACATGTGGATGATCCTTTCACTTATAAACTTAGATCACTTACTTTTCTTAGAGGAAGATATCTTATCAATAAAGAATTTGTCGCTTTTGAAGATCCACAACAGAGAAGAGAAGGATCAGCACCTTGTTTCCAAGGTAAATCATATCATGTTGCATATAAAAAATTTGACCAGATGAATTATCAAGGCAGAGGATTAGGTCTGCATGAACAAGGTATCCTAGAACCTGTAGGATGGTGAAATCTTGCACATTATTTGTGTAGATTCAGCCATCTTCATAGAATAACATGGTTCATTTCTCCAAATAAAATGCTAAAACTAGATCAAATATGCATAGAGAAAAGGAAATATAACCTATTCTATTCTATGATGGATTGGTGCCCTCCATGGAGATGTGAGAGAGCCCTTTCCCAACCCTTTTCCAAGCTAAATGAGATAGACAATGAGTTGCTATGAGCTCAAGTTGCCTATAGTTTAGATACCTTCCAAGTGTGTTGTAGAAATGAGAGAAGATGCATTGCTTTTATAGAAGAAGTTGAGAGAAGAGAGGCCAAGTTTAGCCAATGTGGGACTAAATCCCCTCCAATAGAATAGAGCCACTTGGCATGATGGGATTGGTCAAAGCTTGTGCAAGTTTTAGCCAATGTGCCCATTCAAATTTGAAAAATGTCAATAAATGCATGTTGTTGAGGGTTTTGGGGGGAATAATCTTTGTTCAAAAAAGTCAAAGATGAGAGTTATTGAGAGAAAATAGGCTTTTTAATAAATCAATTAAATTGATTTATTGATGCAAGTGGGTGGGTTAGTTAGGAGTTTAGATTTGACTCTAGTTGAGTCAAAAGCTAGAGAATGGTAATTGTGATTTAGAAGTTAATTAATTTAGATTAATTAACTTAGGGGATTTTAGGGATTTGATATTTGATTTGTTTGATTTATTAAATCAAATAAGAAGAGCCTTAGGAACTTAACTAAATAATTTGATTTATTTAATTAAGCTTGATGAACCTTAGGATTAAATCAATAAATTGTCTTAATTGATTAGCAGAAGAATTGAATGCATGATGTTAGTTAAAGCGGAATGCATAATGTTATTTTTGCATGTCTACATTTTGCCCCTCTTTGAAGCAATGTACTTGTTGCATTGGTTCAAAGAATGATGTTGCCGATATCGAAATTAAAAAATTTCCGATTTTTCGGATGCCCCAGCGAAAAGAAGTACGTTAGTACATTGCCCCCTCGAGAGATCGAGCGAAAAGATACAATTTGAGGTGGATCTCACGACAAAGAGGTTCAAAATGGATGTATGGATGGTAATGATGATGTAAATGAGATGTTCGGAAGATGCTTAGAATAACAAATCTATATTATTTTAAGCATGTTAAATGATTATGCGATGCATGTGAGATGGATGAGATGGTATGACGTTGTCCTGATATGATGGTATGACATGATTATGTAGAATGAGAATACGGATGCAAGATGGATGCATTGTTAGCGTGAAAGAAGATAGAAGAATGGGAGGGATGAACCCTTAAATCTAAGCAGAATGTAGAAGTCCAATAAGTCCATTAGTCATCGAGACTTTATTGGATATGACGATGAATGATAATGATGTGTTGCTTATCCAGGGATGGGAAAGGAGCATACCTTTCTTTATGTTTGATAACACACCTAGGTGCAATGCATCAAGGTATTAAGAACCAGGATGGCGTTGCGCCTAGTGTGATGGACTTTGACTTGACAATCAGATAGGAGTACTCTTGTTCACACTTGACAAACATAACCTTATTCAGAATGCAGTTCAGATATTCTAGACATCTCGGGCCAAAACATAAAAAGGCAAGCCTTCTTATGTGGTCAACAAGACACCTAAAACATCCTTCCTATAAATAAAACAAAGTATGCATGACGAAGTTATTTTACAAGAATATCCAACAAGCACAGAAGATAAAAAGATAATGATCATTGCCCCATTCCTTTCTCTCTAAACTTGTTTTGTTTAGGCATCATCGAGAGGTCCTTGGAATGAGCGCAAAGTAAGATAAGTCAAAAAGACCAAAATAAAGTAAACAAACAAGCAAATGTTCTTCGCATCGCTAGCCAGGCTAAACTAATGTGGGGTACCTGATGCTTATGTCCATCACAGGAAAGCTTCATCCTAGGACATGTAGTGATCAGGGTTTTGGTGAGACTGATTGCGTGATAAGCTATTGATACTCTAAGTTAACCAACTTGCTAACTTACTGACTTAGACCTTCGAGACTTTGACGATTAGGCGTTCACTTTAGAACCTACTAAACTTGCTTCTGACTAACTCACCAAAGGGTGAAAGCGACGATGATTTATTATGAATGATGACAATCATGAGTGAAAGCGAGATGAAATGGATGTACCATTTTGGTTTTTTCAAATGTTTTGAGGCTGTTTTTTTTTTGAAATTTTGAGATGTTTTACAAATGTTTTTGGTATTTTCAAGATTTTCCAATGTTTTTGGTATTTTCAAGATTTTACAATGAACAGACTAACTTAAAGATCTATCCTAGGGGTTTCGGGAGCTAATCCATAGATTAGCCTTGCCTACGTTATATACGCAGAGACCACGTAGTTCGACTGGTGGTGGACTGACTTGATGATAATATGGACAAATGGATTGCCATTTTATTGCCTAAAGGACTGACTTAAGATGCAGACTAGATGGGCAAACGGATTGCCAATGTGACGGACGCCTAAAGGACTGACCCAACCGTCTCGGGGGATGATCAAAGATCAACCTTGCCTACGTTCGAGTTCAGAGACAACGTAGTTCGACAAGGTAGAAAAAACTGACAAGACTAAATGATGAAATTTTTGAAGATTTTCTGATATTTTGACATGTTTTTGGATTTTTGATGATTTTGGATGTTTTTGGTTTTTTGAATGAGTTTTCTGAATGTTTTTGGAATTTTTTGATGAATTTTGAAAAAGATCACGAGAATATACACGAATCCGATCCGATGTTGCGAGAACGTGCCCCTAGTGTGGTGCGGTAGACTACTTCGATAAAGGCAGGACAAACTGACCTTTGAAATGCCAAGTAGTTCCAATGGTGGAATATAGTATAGATACCAACGCAGGCTATGGTATGGATGCGAGCGGGTAAGTGGAATGTGATGGAGTGGATGAGTTGTGGAGATCCTGATAGATGGGGAAGGTACTTTATTTACACTTGATGCCTGTTTGCCAGGTTTTCACCAAGGTATTTGCCCAAAGCGCCACCGAAGTGGTTTTCACTAGAGGACGATTTTTTCTCTTTACTATTTTTCAATCCTTTTCTGATTTTTTTTTTGGATTTTTTGATCTTTTGATTTTTTTTGTTGTCACCAAGATGCCTGTTTGCCAGGTTTTCATCGAGGTAACCATTTTTTTAGGACTTTTCTGATTGTTTTTGTATTTTCTGGTTCTATACCTTGCAATGTTTAGGCATAAAATTTTTTGAGATGAGAGCTATTCAGAGGCTCCTGTAGAGGCTCGCCTTTTGGTGTTGCTAGTTGATATGCCCCTGATGTGTAACTTGCAGTGATGACGAAAGGTCCCAGCCAGTTGGGCTCAAACTTTCCCTTTGTATCTGGATTTGGCATGTTCTTTTGGTTTTCTTTCAGCACGAGGTCACCAACTTGGAAAGTGCGTTGTCTAATCTTCTTGTTGTAGCTCCTTTTTAGGCGGTTCTGGTACACTTGTAGATGATTAAGGGCCTCCATGCGCCTTTCATCTAGTAATTCTAGCTCATTAAGTCTTGTGACCTTGTATTCCTCATATGTGATAAGGTTTTGCAGTGATATCCTTAGTGATGGGAGCTCGATCTCAATGGGGAGTATGGCCTTGTGGATAATATGGAGTGGAAAAGTGATGCTTGATTTTGAATTTTTCACACAAGTCACGGACATCCTGATTCTTGAAGGGCATCCCATTATCAGAGATAATGGATTGGGGGACACCGTACCGACAAATGAGGTAATTCAGGATAAACTTGGATATCTGCTTTTCGGTGATGTAGGTCATGGGAATTGCTTCGACCCACTTAGTGAAGTATTCAGTGGCGGTGATAATGAATTTATGGCCATTGGATGAGGTGGGTGATATTTTACCAATGAGATCAAGCCCCCATTGTGAAAAGGGCCAAGGTGTAACAATAGGATGCAGGTCTTGAGCTGGTGCATGAATAAGATCTCCATGCTGTTGGCATTGCAGGCATTTTCTGACAAAATTGTGTGCCTCTTTTTCCATCGTCGCCCAGTAGTACCCTATTCTTAGAAAATTTTTAGCCAAGGTCATACCACTTGAGTGTGACCCACACGTGCCATTGTGTACTTCAGTTAGAGCAGTTAGGGCTTCCTCGGGTTTTAAACAACGTAATAGGGTTTGATCGGTACTCCTACAGAAGAGGGTCTCTCCCAGGATGACGAATCGTGAAGTTCTTTTGATGAAAGTGCGTTTTAGGTTCGGGGTGATGTCAGTGGGGAGGATTCCTAACTTTAGGTAGGTGTATATATCATGATACCAAAGATCACCGGGACCAACGAGTTCACATGCGTATTCTGACTCTGGTACCTCGAATGTGGGTATGAGAAGCTGCTCTATGAGGAATTCATGTTTCGAGATGTTACGAGGGATGTCGAGTAAGGATCCAATTGTCGCCATTGCATCAGCTGCTCTGTTGTTTGTCCTTGGTATCTGCTCAAAGGTAATATCGATAAAAGATTCCTTGAGGCTTTCTACCGCCTTCTTGTATGGTGTGAGCTTATCATCCTTGGTTTGGTATTCGCCGTTGACTTGGTTGATGATAATTTGCTAGTCACCATAGACTTTTAGTGCCATGATTCGCCATTGTGCTGCAATCTTGAGTCCTATGGTCAAAGCCTCATATTCTACTATATTGTTCATACAAGGGAATGCCAGCTTGTATGATCTAGGTATGCAGTCTCCTTGCGGCGTGATGAAAAACACACTAGCTCCTGACCCATGTTGTGTGTGAGAGCCATCAAAGTATATCTTCCAGTGGTCTGTTGCATCAAGGTTAAAAAGGGACTCATCTGGGAATTCTGATATGAGTGGATTATCTATGTAGAGGGGAGCTTCTGCCAGTTGATCCGCAATGACTTGTCCTTTTATGGCTTTTCGTTCTACATACTCGATATCACGTTCAGATAATATCATTACCCACTTAGCCATTCTACCTGTAAGTGCTGCTTTTGTTAGTAGGTACTTTAGAGGGTCTATTTTGGCAATCAACTTGATTTGGTGCGCTAGCATGTAGTGTCTGAATTTCTGAGCCGCAAATACCAATGCTAGGCAAGCTTTCTCTATTGACGTGTAATTGAGCTCATGTCCCACCATTGTTCTGCTGATGTAGTAAATAGCCCACTCGGTTCCCTTTTCGTCATGTTGGGCTAAAAGGGCCCCCAGGGCGGCTGTTGTTGTAGAGATATATAGGATTAGTGATTTCCCCACAATTGGTGGCATCAATACAGGTGGTGTAAGTAGATATTCTTTTATTTTGTTGAATTCTTGCTCGCATTTGTCATCCCATCTGAAAGCTACTCCCTTGTGAAGTAGGTGTGAATAGGAAATCTGTTTATCTGCCAATTGTGCTATGAATCTTCGGATGGACTGGAGTCTTCCTTGCAATCCTCTTAGTTGTTTCAACGTTCTTGGTGCTTTCATTTCAAGGATTTCTTTTACCTTTGCAGGGTCTACCTCTATCCCTCTCATTGAAACTATGTATCCTAGCAGTTTCCCTGATTGTACCCCAAAGACACACTTCTTCGGGTTGAGTCTAACCTTATATTGTTCGATCCTATCAAAGATAGCACTTAGAGTTGCTATATGGTCTTGTCTCTTCTTTGATTTAGCAAGTATGTCATCTACATAATCTTTGACTGTTTTGTGGATCATGTTGTGGAAGATTAATGTCATGGCTCTTTGATAGGTAGCTCCTGCATTCTTCAACCCAAATGGCATTACGTTCCAGCAGTAGGTGCCCCACGGACATGTGAATGCTATCTTGTGTTGGTCTTCTTTTGTGATCAATATCTGATTGTACCCCGAGAAACCATCCATTAGGGACAGCATCTCATGTCCGGCCATCATATCCACTATCATGTCAATATTGGGTAGTGGAAAGTCATCCTTGGGACATGCTTTGGTTAGGTCTCTGAAATCAGTGCAGATGCGGATGCCCCCTTTCAGTTTTGAGACTGGTACGAGGTTAGATACCCATTCTAGATAGTCAATTAGGCGTATGAAGCCAACATCCAGAAGTTTCTGTAGCTCAATCTTTACAAGCAAGGCTATTTGTGGGTGCATCTTCCTTAGCTTCTGTCTGACTGGTTTTGCTCCGGGGTGAACGGCCAAATGATGCACTACTACTTCAAGATCCAGGCCTGGCATGTCTGCATAGGTCCACGCAAAATTTACCTTTCTCTCCTTTAGGAAAGCTACCAGTAGTTTTTGTTCTTCTTCCAGGAGGGATTCTGCATATAAGGTAATTTGTGGTTCTGATTCTGTTCCTAAGTTGACCGGGTTGCACTATTCTGCCAATACTGTTGACTTCTCCTGGTGTAGAGCAGTAGGGGGAAGATTGAATCCTTCATCCTCTGGTGCCTCAGAGAGGTTTTCGCCATTGGATGTGTCCTTTATTTTTACTATTTTATGGTTAGAGAGTGCCACAGTGTGGTTTTCACTCAATAACTCTGAGCTTATTCTCGATCTTTTTCTTTTGTGACTGAAAGACTCAATCATCTCCCCATAGTATGCTTGTGTGTCTAGAGTGATATCAAATCCTGCCTTGTGATCTCCACATGGAACAGTATCCCTTAGTCCCATGAATTCGGAGAGAGCCTCATCGTTTTCGAATGAGTCTAGAATCGGCGGTCCCCGTTGGTCGTGATCGATGAGATGGGGGTATACTAAGTGGATTTGGTGGGTTTGTTGGATTGGCTCAGTGGGTGAGACACTAATCATCAATAAGGTGGAATCTTCAAAGAGCCTAGGTAAGCCACCTATGGTGTCATCGTCGTCACTGCTACTACAAATGTCAGTTATGTCAAATGTGAAGTTATCGAGAGGTAGGTCTGTGGACATGGGTAATCTAAGGTTAGTTGCCGAGACCCGAGGAGAGGACCTGACTACCCTATTAGGAACACTTCTGCCACACATGGTTATACTCGGAGGGGTACAGCCGAGGCCAAGGTTCTGTGTTCTTCTTTCTACAATGATGGGCTCCAACCGTCCATCACTATTTCTTCCTAGGCTTTCATTCCTGTTATAGCCCATGCCGAACATCATTTGTAACCCTCTGTTTGTTTCCTCCATGGGTAGGGTGGGAGTGGGTCTTTCATCTTGGTATAGAGTGTTTGTGATGTCCTCCTCGTCCACATTTTCCTGACTGAGATCCCCCCAACTATGGAATCCAGAGGGTTCTGTTCTAGTGCGGACAGGTGTTTGAGTCAATTGTGGTTGCCCATGTGATCTAGGAGATTGTGGTAACTCTCCTACAACAAAAGCATTTCTCTTCATTCTATAATCACCACATCCATTGTCCTGTATCATGTTCTTGATCTCGGATATGTCGGGGATGGTGAGTGTCTCTGTCGCAGAAGTGGAGGCGAGATTAGCTGGGTCTATGTATGAAGTGGATGGTCCTTCATCATTTTTAGGTACTTGAGGGATCTTGTAAAACTTGGCTTCCAAGTTTTTGCAATAGGCGAAGGGTTTGGGATCCCCATATATGGTAACCTCCTCATTTTGATATGAGAACTTAATGCACTGATGATAGGTTGAGGCCACTGCCTTCATTCCGTGTATCCATGGGCGTCCTAGGAGGATGTTGTATGGCAAATCAAGGTCAAGAACTTGACAAGTTGTTTCCATGGTTGCTGGCCCCACTTGGATGGGGATCTTGATAGTGCCCTGAGACACTCTTTCCTGGTCATCATATGCTCTTATGGTGATACTTTTGTTCTTATTGATGGAATCCTCGGTGAATCCCAATTTCTTTATAAGTTTTAGAGAACAAATATTAAGACCTGCACCACCATCTACCAGGACTCGCTTGACTTTCTTTTTATGAACTAGGATTTGGAGGTGAAGTGCCCAGTTATGATATGGCTGCGGGGGGAAATCTTGGTCCGAAAATGTGATGAGATTTGGGGTAATGATGTTACCTACCATAGCCTAAAATTGCTCTGTGTCAAGGGTAGTAGCGATGGTAGAGGCAGCTAGTACTTCATCCAGGATCTGTCGATGAGCGGCGGAGATTTTTAGTAATTCCATGATGGATATTTGTGTGGGTGTTCTCTTCAGTTGGTCAATTACATTGTAATCATAGGGGACGGCCTTTGTGTTGGTAATGGGGGTCTTAGCAGGTGCCCCGACAATGGTAAATTTTCTGCCTCGTGTGGTGACTCCACAGTCATTGTTGGTTCCCTTGATATTTATGACAGTGACCAACTCGTCGACACATCCAACTATCTCCTCATATACTAGATTGGCACTAGCATACTTTTGTTTACCCTTATTATTCCCTTGGTTATTTCCCTGATCATGATTTGGCATCGGATTCGAGTAGATTTTTAGGTCTTGATTTTCGGCCGGCTGCTCAATGTTGATGACCTTATCCTCGATGAGGTCTTGGATGATATTCTTGAGTCTCATGCAGTTGGCAGTGGTGTGTCCTTTAACTTTGTGAAAGTCACATAGGAGATTCTCGTTGTACCATGGTGGTTTGGTCATGGGCTCCGTGTATTGTTCGGAGTTAGAGATTTTGATTAGGTTTTCTTTGACCAATTTCTTCATGACAGACTCAATCGATTCGCCAAGGGCTGTGAACTTCCTCTTGGGGGGAAACTTGTTGCGGGGAGGTGGTCCTCCTTGATTACCCACATTGTTGACTTGGCTGGTGGAAGGTGGTTGTGACTGTGCTACTACCGCATTAGCCTGCATATTGTTGTGATTATGAGTTTGCGGATGATGATTTTGGGTATTTTGCTTAGGAGCACTGATGACTACCTTAGCATCAACCACGCCGTCGTTCATGATATTTTTGTTCCTCGACCATGTTCGAGGTTTATCATTGTAGTTGTTGAACGGGCGGTTATCCTGTGGTGGAGTGAATGTAGGTGCGCCTCTTCGCGCAGTAAGGGCTCTTTCGATGTTGAGCGCCTTTGGAATTAGTTGATCGTAAGATGTGATGCACTGCATTTTTAGGTAGAACGCCAGGTTTTCATCTAAGTTGGCTATGATGGTGTAAACTTGTTGTTCCTCTGGCATGGCCCACTTGCTCTGATTGGCCTTGGATCGCCATCTTTGCAAGAAGGATGCAAATAACTCTCCTCTTCTTTGTTTGAGTGCAGATAGTTCTTCTAAACTGACATCCGCACCCATATTAAAAGCGTAATTTTTAAGGAAAGCCTCCACAATTTCCTTGAATGTTTTAATGCCCGTGGGTAGGCGAGAAAACCATTCCATAGCTGGACCAGTCAGGCTTCGGGGGAAGAGCCGCATTAGATACATGTCATCATATGCGACTTCCATGCAGTGCACCTGAAATTCCCTGACATGGTTTTCAGGATTGCCCATTCCATTGTACTTATCAAATTTGGGGATCTCGAATCCCTTTGGAAATGGTACCATGGTGAGACTTCTATCGAATGGATAAGGGCACAAGTTGCCTGGTGTCCTTGTGGTTTTTCCTACTTGCAAGTCCAACACCTGCTGTGAAAGCAATTTGATTTGTGTTGCGACATCCTTGCTTGGGTCGGGGGGTGGGATGAATGAGTGGTGAGGTGTTGGAGGTGTTTGATGGGTGGGGAGCGTACTGGTCGGCGTTTGCTACGAGCTTGGTTGTGCGTTTAGGGCTTGTTGGTAAGCTTGCATTTGTGCCAACAACGCTTGTTGTTGATCTTGCTATTGTTGTTCCAATAGCGCTTGCTGTTGGTCCATCTGCTGTTGTTCCCATGAAGCCTGCTGTTGGTCAAGTTGTTGTTGAGCTAGTAACGCTTGTTGTTGGTCTAGCTGCTGTTTTGCCAACAATGCTTGTTGTTGGTCGAGCTGCTGTTGTGCCAATAAAGCTTGTTGTTTAGCTTGGTGTTGTGCCTGAAAGTCTTGCAGGGCTTGGTTGTAGGCTTGCAGGTGGATTGCTTGCAATTGCGCTTGGTATTGAGCTTGTGTCTTTTGTTGGGCTTGAGCTTGAGCTTGAGCTTGTGCTTGTGCTCGCGCTTGTGCTTGTGCCTGTGCGGCTTGTTGTTTTTGGAGTGCCTTTTGGCGGGCAGCTTGTTGTGCATTTTGCAACATGATGGAGAATGAATTGGTCGTGTTGTGCTTTGGCGGTGGGATTGGTGGTGGAGCGGGAATCATGCCAACTGTTGTGGTGGGTGGAGGAATTGTGGTTGTGACTGTGATTTGGGTTGTGGGCGGGGTGGTTGAGACAATTGGTCCTTGATGAGGCATGCTTTGGGAGACTTGAGGACCAATCGATGCATTAACCGTGGTGATAGGAATGGTTGTGATTTGTTGCGAGGATATGGGCAAAAGAAGCGGGTTCAAAGTGGTGGTCAGATTGCTTGGATTAGCAAAATTTTCGATGGTTAAAGGTGGAAGACCTATTCCAGGAGGCGATGCAGATGTGAAAGGAAGTGGGGGAAGGGATGACGCACCACTTTGGGAAGAGAAGGGATTGATAGCTTCTGTCGTTCCGAGCAAACCAACTTCCTCATGCGGTGGGGGAGTTGGTATGTTCAATTGATAAGCTGGTGTGGCATGAAATGAGGATGAACCAGCGGGATTATGAAATGTGAGTGGGATGTAAGGGTGAAATGAGTTTTCTGGAATAAATGTAGGGGTGATGATTGCTTCTTCATTAGCCACAAGGCGGTGTTCTTGCGATTCTTGGAACATGGCACACCCCTTGTTCACAATCGGGGAGGTTGGTGTGATGATTGAGGTGATGCCAGGTACTTCTTGATTGATGTTTGACAACGGGGATGCGACTGCACTAGTGCTTGTGTTAAGGTTGGGAGGGGGCATGTCCCCTCCTCTTTCTATTGAATTTATGCATTTGAACATAGCACTAACAATTTTATGGTTCTTAGGATTTTGAATCATTTCCATGATTTCCTCTGGTGTCATCCCTATGTCTTCATTTATGTCGTCCTCTTGATGACTCTCCTCTTGAAGATTTTGTGATGATACGGGAGGGTTGCTTGGGGGATTGCTTGATCCTGCTAGGTTCACTTCGATATTTAGATGACTCATGTCCATAGAAGCTGATATGTCTCTAATATTCTCCATGTCCTTCTTGTGTTGAGATCTTGTTTGGACCATAAAAATAGGGATTTGTTCGATCCTAATCCTTTAAGTCCAAAAAGAGAAGAACTAGGGTAGCTAAAAGATCAAAGATGGTGATGATGGTGATGGGTTAAAATGAATGAGATGAGTGAATGAAACCTTTGGAAAACTTTTTGAATGTATGTGCTAAACTTTGAAAGGGCTTTTGATTTGATTTGAATGCGATAATTTGACTAGATGCATTAAGTCAAACAAGATTGGTTGTGAAGTTGTTTTCCCTAGGAAGTTGTGTTATCCTAAGGAAACTTGCACAAAAAAGGATGAATTGACAAAGTGTGTTATGCCAATGTTTTGGAGAACTAATAGACTTTAAGAAGTTGTGTTATCTCAAAGAAAAATTTGTTCAATGATTTGAGACTA